>OY755046.1:25401062-25456062 GCA_963576565.1 Aspidapion aeneum
TCTGTCTGTCTGTCTGTCTGTCTGTCTGTCTGTCTGTCTGTCTGTCTGTCTGTCTGTCTGTCTGTCTGTCTGTCTGTCTGTCTGTCTGTCTGTCTGTCTGTCTGTCTGTCTGTCTGTCTGTCTGTCTGTCTGTCTGTCTGTCTGTCTGTCTGTCTGTCTGTCTGTCTGTCTGTCTGTCTGTCTGTCTGTCTGTCTGTCTGTCTGTCTGTCTGTCTGTCTGTCTGTCTGTCTGTCTGTCTGTCTGTCTGTATGTCTGTCTGTAACGACCAACGCGCATAACTCAAAAACCGCTTGCCCGATTTTAACGAAATTTGGTACCTACGCTGGGTTTTGGGTCGAGATGGTCCCATTTAAAAATGAACGAAATCCACCGAACACAAGCCAAATAAAAGGGTGGGGGTATATATCAAAAATTAGAATTTATGTAAAAATATGGCGTGTGTGATATCAAACGAAAGGTAATTGCGTCTGGAGTTAAATAAAATACATTTTACTTTAAAAAAAAGGGTGGGGGTAAATTAAAAAAATTAGTGTTTATGTGGAAATATGGCGTGTGTGATATCAAACGAAAGGTAATTGAGTCTGGAGTTAAACAAAATACATTTTAGTTTAAAAAAAAGGTGGGGGGTAGATTTGAAAAATTAAAGTTTAAGTCAAAACATGGCTTGTGTGGTATCAAACGAAAGGTAATTGAGTCTGGAGTTCAATAAAATATATTTCAGTTTTTAGTTATATAATAACTCACACGTACACTATAATTATAGTACCTAGTGTGAGCTTAGGTGCCCATAGATTGGCAGAGTATTTTAAATAGTTTGAAATATATTTGTTTCAAAGGTTTTTTTGGGCCACGGGGTGCAATAATTCCGAAAAAAAATTGTTTTTGCCATAAACTAATTAAACCCAATAATTTTCTATCCTAAAAGTCATTTGATTTTATTAAAACCATTTATTGTCGTTATTTTCTGGTCGACTGTACTTTAACGTAGATTGAAATTCGAATCCCAAGCTAACTTCAGCCACGTCGAAAAATACTGGCGTATTTTTCTTTTGCTAATTCGATTTTTTGAATAAATTCTATGGCCTTAATAGTTGGCGGACCTTTAAAAATGTTTAAATAATAATAATTAAAGCTACTTTTAAAAATGTTGATTTGTCGGCAGCGAGTGAATAAATGAACAATTAAAATAAATGATAAATTCTTAAATAAGACCCCGAACTTTCTATAACCGATATTGGCATTAATTTAATTTTTTACAAATAGGAGGATGCCTCTACAGCTGACCGAACAAGTGGATCCTCAGTAAGTACAAAAAAATTATTAAATTTTAAAAATGCTCACAATAATAAAAAATCTCTGTCTGTTTATTATCAAAACACCCGGGGACTAAGAACAAAAACAGAAACTTTCTATACAAATAGTTTATCAGAGGAATATGATATTATTGCTGTTACTGAATCCTGGCTTACAAATGGGATTGACAGTTCTGAGCTGTTCGATGAAAGATATAATGTGATTAGAAAAGATAGGGACACCAACCTTTTACGTGGTGGTGGAGTAATTATAGGTATTAAAAAAAATTAGAATTTGAATAAATTCGGACTCAATCTAGTTTGGAGTGTTTATTAATCAAAATTAAATTTAAAAGTGAGAACATATTAGTTTCCGTTGTCTACTTCCCCCCCAATAGTCCAGTCGCTGACTATAGTGAATATTTTGATTTGATTGATTCTTTTAATTATGCAAATGATAAGGTTCTAATTTTGGGCGACTTCAATATGCCCGACTTTCAGTTTTCTTCTACAGACAAAAGTAAGTCATTAAAAGACTTCTGTGCATTAAATAATTTACAACAGTATAATGAAATATTAATTTCTATATCAAGAAGGCTTGATTTAGTACTGGCTAACTTTGACATTAATGTTAAGAGGGATCAAAATCCACTTGTGAAAGAGGATAACTATCATCCATCACTAACAATTAAATTTTTCAGCTCATCTAATTATTTAAAATCTGTTGATAAAACTCAGGGTCTCTATGTTTATGATTATGCAAAAGTTGATTTTAAACTTCTTTATAAAATGATTAGTGATATAAAATGGGACATTTTAGAAAACACCGCTGATGCTAATAACAGCTTGGATCTTTTCAATGAAAACTTATACTTTTGTATTGATTGTTGTGTTCCTAAAAAAAGTATTAATTTATTAAAAAGAAACCAAAAATATCCTTCCTGGTTTTCAAACGATCTCATAAGTGAAATAAATAAAAAGAAACACTATCATGCTTCGGTAAGAAATTGCAGGGCGTCTACTGAACGCTTAAAGGAGTATAAAAAGCTAAGAGGGTCAATTAAATTACAAACTACAATTGAATACAAAAAGTACAAGGAAACTATTGAGCAAGATATACATGCAGATCCTCAAAGTTTTTGGAGCTTTTTTAGGACCAAGAACTCTTCTGGCATACCTAAAACCATGCAGTACAATAGTGAAGAATACTGCAACACAAAAAGCATTGCTAACGGATTTGCTTCTTTTTTTCATTCAATTTTTAATTTATCTTCACTGGCAAAACTCAGAGAACCTGACTGTCAATATGGTAATGTCAACCTAAGTATGATTAGTGAGGACATGGTCAAACAGGCAATCAAAAAATTAAAACCGAAAAAATCAACAGGTATGGATAATATTCCTTCCTACTTATTTAAGGGTTGTTCAGAATTTTTAATAAAACCTATTGCTTATATTTTTAATTTGGCGTTACAGAGCAAAACTTTCCCTAAAAGACTTAAAGATGCAGTTATTGTCCTCGTTTTTAAGGGCAACAGTGAGAGCGATATCAAAAACTATAGGCCGATAAGCATTTTAAACTCATTGGCTAAGATTTTTGAGACTATACTCTATAATGACCTTCTTAATAATATAAAAGACAAAATTGCCACTGAGCAACATGGATTTGTTGCTGGCAAGTCAACAGTCTCTAATTAATTAATGTTTATGATTATGCAAAAGCTGATTTTAAACTTCTTTATAAAATGATTAGTGATATAAAATGGGACATTTTAGAAAACACCGCTGATGCTAATAACAGCTTGGATCTTTTCTATGAAAACTTATACTTTTGTATTGTTAGTTGTGTTCCTAAAAAATTAATAATTTATTAAAAAAAACCAAAAATATCCTTCCTGGTTTTCAAAAGATCTCATAAGTAAAATAAATAAAAAGAAACACTATCATGCTTCGGTAAGAAATTGCAGGGCGTCTACTGAACGCTTAAAGGAGTATAAAAAGCTAAGATGGTCAATTAAATTACAAACTAAAATTGAATACAAAAAGTACAAGGAAACTATTGAGCAAAATATACATGCAGATCCTCAAAGTTTTTGAAGCTTTTTTAGGACCAAGAACTCTTCTGGCATACCTAAAACCATGCAGTATAATGGTGAAGAATACTGCAACACAAAAAGCATTGCTAACGGATTTGCTTCTTTTTTTCATTTCATTTTTAATTTATCTTCACTGGAAAAACTCGGAGAACCTGACTGTCAATATGGTAATGTCAACCTAAGTATGATTAGTGAGGACATGGTCAAACAGGCAATCAAAAAATTAAAGCGGAAAAAATCAACAGGTTTGGATAATATCCTTTCCTGCATATATAAGGGTTGTTCAGAATTTTGAATAAAACCTATTGCTTATATTTTTAATTTGGCGTTACAGAGCAAAACTTTCCATAAAAGACTTAAAGATGCAGTTATTTTCCCCGTTTTTAAGGGCAACAGTGAGAGCGATATCAAAAACTATAGGCCGATAAGCATTTTAGACTCATTGGCTAAGATTTTTGAGACTATACTCTATAATGACCTTCTTAATAATATAAAAGACAAAATTGCCACTAAGCAACATGGATTTGTTGCTGGCATGTCAACAGTCTCTAATTTATGCAAATTTACTACACACGCTTTTGAGGCTTTAAACAAACAAGGACAACTAGATACAATCTATACGGACTGCGCTAAGGCGTTTGATCTGGTTGACCATGAGATCCGAATCAAACGATTTGCAGAACTGGGTTTTTCTAAGCAAACTTGTCAATTTTTTATTTCATATCTCTTAGACCGGACACATAGTGTAAAAATAGGAACTTCATACTCTGAACCATACTTTGCAACTTCTGGAGTGCCTCAGGGGAGTAATGTTGGTCAATTGTTATTTATCATATTTACACACTTATTAACCGTGTTAAATACTCATCTTGCTTGATTTTTGCAGATGATTTTAAAATTTTTAAGATTATAATTACACTAGCAGATTCCATCCAGCTACAGAAAGATTTAGACTCTGTGGCTGACTGGTTTTTGCAGAATAAAATGTAATGATGTAATGATAAGTATGTCGCAGTTACATATACAAGAAAAGTAAATCCTATTAAATTTGGGCACTCCGTTAACAATGCTATTTTACAGAGAAAACAAGAAATCAAGGATCTGGGTATATATATATATATATATATATATGCAGAGCAACTTAAAATTTAATATATATATATATATATATATATATATATATATATATATATATATATATATATATATATATATATATATATATATATATATATATATATATATATATATATATATATATATATATATATATGCAGAGCAACTTAAAATTTAATTCACATTATGACTTTGCAATAAACAAGGCTTATAAAAAATTAGGGTTTATTGTCCGCAACTCCAAAAATTTTAAGCACAATTACAAAGCTCTATAATGCACTAGTTAGACCTCATTTGGAATATGCATCGGTAATATGGTCTCCTAGGGCTCAAAGTCATAGTGAGCGAATTGAACGTATTCAAAAGAAATTTCTCCGATTTATGTACCTTAAAGATAATAATTCCTACCCCTATCTGGTTACTTATCAATGCATGTTGGACACATATAAGTATCAAAAACTTTGTGATAGAAGAAAATACCAGTCTGTAGTCTTTATTTATTATTTATTAAATAATGTTAAATACCATAAATGTGCAATACTAAATAATATCAATTTTCATGTTCCTAAAGTGAATCTTAGATATAGGAAAGATAAATTATTTTGTGTTAGGTCTTCTTTAGATAGTCCTCTAAACCAAATGTTGCAATATTGTAATAATTTATATAAAGATAGGGAGATTGACTTCTTTAACACTACCGTTAAAGAAATCAAAAAGCTAATGTTGTAGTTGATACCTGGTGAAAAAACATCATGGTTTGCCACTGAAATTTGTAGCTGTAGTTGTACATTTTTTTTTCTTGTAGGTCTGTCTGTATGTGTGTATTGTTATGTGTAAGTATGTATTTTAAAATGAGATAAAATTTATATTTTACGAGTATGATACAATTCTGCTACCTCTAGTCTTATATTGTAATTACCTTTTGTAAAACTTGGTGTTTTGTAAGACTTTGATTCAACAAAAAAAAAAAATAATAAATTAACAGCTTAATTTAAAAAACGCTTAAACATAAAACTTGGGTTCCGAAAAACGCTTTTAATAGTCGATACTTCAGCAAATAACATAATTGTGAGAGACCGCTTTAAAAAGCGAATGTTATCAGCTTTCTCAAAGCATATATTATTAAATCAAACCACTAATCATCGGACGCATAAACTCTATAATTTTCTTTAATATTATAAACTAGGGTCCTTGGATATATTTAACTGTTACATTTCCCCAGAGGGTGGTAACTCATTTATTTTTTTAGCACAATCCATAGATATAGAGATATAAGTAGAACGTTTCTTATCTTCTTAAACCTAATTGGAAATGGAAACCCAGTGTGCATAATATAGAACAATTAACCTTTGTTACATTGCCTCGTTATAAATTTTGTTAACATAATGATTCATGTGGTTTAAGAGGAATATGTAACAAGTGTTAAACTTGATGCCTAAAATTAAGATTCTAATACATTGCCTGATTATGTATAATGTTACATTTAACAAACATGATGTTTAAAGCTACATGTAACAACCCAGTGTACACAATATCGTTGTTAGAAAAACTTTTGCGTCTATATTTTTCATGCATGGGAAGACTAGGCAACACAGGATTCCTGCGCTTACACGCGCGACATAGTGCGCAAAGATATTTCGTTATCATGTCAAGTAACGAACGGTATGTTAAAAACTCAAGTATTTCAAAATTCAATCAAAATAACTCAATTACGTTAAGCAATTCGAGCAACGTGTGACAGAAAGGGAGCTCCCAGGGTGGCGTATCGGCGACAGAAAAGGTGAGTGCAATTTTCGGTTTTGTACGACTTGCTAATTCTTACTTAGGAAATTTTAGAACCATGGAAAGATTCAATGATCCATAACAGTCGTAACAATCAACGATAACATTCGTTTAATTGCCTCGTTGTAAATTTTGTTACGTTAATCATTTATGTGGTTTGACAGTAACATGTAACAAGTTGTATTACTTGATACCTAATATTCGTAATCAAACATGTTGTCTAAAACTACATGTAACAAATAAAATTACTTAAAAGTTCATGTTGTTCTTCATTTATAAGCATCATTAAAAATATACCTTTTTTTTCTTTGAAAATTTTCTATTTCGGAAATGGATGCTGAAAAATGTAAGTTTAATCCGAATTCTGAACGCAACCCAGTAAAAACACGACAAAAGAAAAAGCACAACTCAACGCGGCCAACTGTACCGCCAAAGTTTTGAGCTGTGGTTTTCAGGTTATGTAAAAACTGTATGTAATAAAAAAAATTAAACAAAAAAACCACCCAACTACTAAATCTACTTGTAGAGTCGGGGACTTTTTAAATTGCCGTTGTATATTTTTTCTGTCAAAATTAATCATTTAAAGAAATCAAAAAAAAATCAATTTTTAAATATGTATGTATACAGACAGGGGTAAGGTTCACAATTTTTTTGTTTTGGTTTAAACTACTTTTCCGAATTTCAAATCGGAATATTTTTTATTTTCGAAGGCGGCAATTTAAAACGTCCCCGACTCTACATACCTACTAGTCGCACTTGGGTACAAAATTGATAGAAAAACCTATATTGTACGACATGCTTCAACTTTTAGTTTTGATGCCGACAGTTCAGTTACGAAATTATACAGTTTTGTATTTTCGTGAATCCTGTATAGCCAACTGCGACTAGTTAGGTACAAGTAAATTTATTTAAAAAATGTTTTACTACTCTTAGGTTTAATTTTTATTCAGCCTTATAAAAAGCACCACTTGTGTCAAACATTGAATTACCCAAAGTGTAGATAAATGCGTTTCTACAAACATTGATTAAAAGTGGGGAAGAGGAGAGGGAGGGTTCCCCCTCCCTAGTAAACTGGTGAAGTGGCGTGTGTGTGAAAAAAATCTTAAAGCGTACCTCTATTACTAATAAGGAGGGTGGGGAGGAGAGAGGGAGATACGGAGGAACTAGTAAAATTGTCTTTGAAAAAAATCTTAAAGCGTATGCAGGAAGAATTTTTGAAATCGCGCTGTTTGAAAAAATTCGAATACAAATATAAAAAAAATGCGAATATGGTTTTTGAATATGGTGGGGGGGAATGACAGGAGGAGGAAGGAATACAAAGTAACTACAGCAGTAATTCATTAAAATAATATAATTTGTATAAATATAGAGCCTACATCATGTGACAAAATAGCGTCTGAAGACTGCCATGTTGATTCCTGTTTAAAATAACTGGATCCATGAGGGAGCTGATACCTTCCTAGCTAGCCTATCAGCACACTTCAAGTGAAGCCAGGATAATATAAAACAGTTTTTTGTAAATATCTGAGAAACTGAAGCTAGACAAGGAAGTTTTTGGTTATAACACGAATTATTGAGCAAAATGTAGTCTACTATATTCCGAAAACTGTAAGTATATTGATACGATTCTCCGTTACAAAGTTAGCATTTTTTAAAGTTTTTAATTGTCAAAAAACTGTCATTAGCATTAATGGATTTTAACCAAAATCTAATCAGCTCGTAAGAGTGTTAAGCACTATTTTGCCTGAAAATTTTATGAAAATCGGTTTAGCGATTTAGGAGCTATCGTGTTAAGAACAGAAATAATATACACACACACACACACACACACACACACACACAGGCAGACATCACGACGATATTGCTAGGATAGGTCAAAATACACCCAAATAACACATTTTCGGCGTTATATCAAAAAAAAATTTTTCGTCGAAAATAATACCTTCCCTAGCCATTGCTATGCGGACTAGGAAGGTAAAAATATAGCCTATAGCACCTTCGGGATCAGTAGCAGTTCAACAACACCTTTTTTGTCAAAATCGGTTCAGCCGTTTAGCCTCTAGCGCGACACATACATACATATTTACATACTTACATACATACACATCCCAATTGAAAAACATTACCCTTCCTTTCGCCTGCAGTTGAGTAAAAATAAACAAAACAAATTGTGCCTCATTGGTGTTATGAGATTTGATAGATATAGGCTTTAATTTTTGATGTGGTGTTAAACTATCTACAGTATCAGTCAAATACCTTATCAAGGTTACTAATATCTTTGTAGCTCTGACGATAAGGAATTTTCGGTAAACTATCAAAGTTAAAATTTAATAGTTTAACCACAGATGAAGATATAAAAATGAAAAAAAAGAAACAACAAAAATACTTTCGATATAACCAGCTAAGTACTGTCAGGCCAAAATAAAATAAGGTGCAAAAAAGATGGCTCAACTTAATCTATCTCCCTTTGTTTACAGCACTTTTGTCTGACTAGGTGGTCTTAATTTTTAGCAAATTTTCTATAAAAAATTACAAGAAAACAAGAGAGAAAGATAGCGCTAATTGAAGCCATCTCTTTTGCGCCTCATTTTATTCTGGCCGGACAATATGTATATATATATATATATATATATATATATATATATATATATATATATATATATTTATCGGTTTCTACGTCTTCCGATACTCAATCTCCACTCGTATCTGTTTGCCCATAATTCATCATCTAGGCCTCTCATTGTTATTTCACTGCCTATTCCTCCTCTCCATCTTCTCCTTGGCCGTCCTCGTTTTCTTGGGCCAATTGGTTTCCATTGTAGTATTTGTTTAGGTAGTCTTTCATCATTCATTCTTTGTACATGTCCGTACCACACTAGTTTTGTTCTTATTCATCCACGAAAGTACGTTCACCCAATGTCATAATTTCTCTTATTCTTTGATTTGTAGCTCTTTCTCTTTTTGATTTCCCTGCTGCTCTTCTCCAATAGTCCATCTCCGTAGCGGAAAGCATTTTTTCTGTTCTATCCTTGATTGGCCATACTTCTGAGCCGTATGTAATAATACTTTTTACAATGGTGTTATAAGCTTTTTGTTATGTTTTGATATACTTTAGTCCCAAATTATTCCATTTAATAAAGTTATTGCTTTTCTTCCTTGTACGTTTCGATCTTTTATAGCTTTGTCTAGTGTTCCGTCAGCTGTAATTTTTAGACCTAAGTATTTATACACATCACAGGACTGAATTCGCTGCCCGGTATTTAAGATTAGATCCTGTTTCATTCCACCGATACACATATACTCTGTCTTATTGAGATTAACCTCTAGTCCCCACTTATTGTACTCTTCTATTAGTTTTAGTCCCCACTTATTGTACTCTTCTATTAGTTTTCGTGTCATATATTCGAGGTCGTCATAATCCTGAGCCACTACTATCTGATCATCGGCGAAACATAAAGTATACAAGGTGGTTTCGTCCAACGGAATTCCCATATTTTGGCATTTTCTCTTCCATACTTTAAGGACTTGTTCCAAGTATATCTTGAAGAGCGTAGGCGAGATAAACGGACAATATGTGACATTCATATAATTTTGAGATCACTTTTTTTGCTGGCTTTATGTTGGTTTTTAGCTATCTACAGTAGGTGTAAAAACGTTGTCTACAGTAGAAAACTTTATTATGTCACTAAACCTCTTAGACTGTTTTTTTTGTTCAGGCATCAAGCCAGAATAAACTCACTGGTCGTCGCTGTGAGGCCCACTCACATTTGAATCATTAACATCAAACCCAAAGTTGACCATAAAAAGGACTAAAAGGAAGAAAATGTACCTTTGAGATTCTTGCCGAGCTAGAGTATTATGTATGCTATAACTGTGAATTTTTTTATGAAAAAGGTTAATTTTTTGTGAAATGATAGAAAAATATACTGTAAACCGTTGCTGCCATTCGTGGTTCTAAAAGTTTGAAATGGTATCTACTCGGTTATCCCACCAACGGCTAACAGCTCAAAGCAAAATTGATGTTTCAGGTAATATTTTAATTACAAAGAAAAACTCTATGTCTTCTCCACTAAAGCCTTTATTCTTTCAGGTTTTATTTAGGACATGTTTTGAGTCTAAGGAGACTCATAATCAGTTGAAATAAGGTAAACAAAGAAATATAATTATATATCCGAAGCAATTTTAAGAGCTTATTTTGAAGCTTATTGTAGATTACGTTACATCGACTAAATTGTAAATGTTAACTGTGGAATTATAAAATGTTCTAATCTTAAAATATATATTGACAGGGATGACATAATCACTTTCAGGTTCATTCATGTACCCTGGAACTGGCCATTCCACCTGTGTCATATCAATACTCTTGTTCTCTGTTTTATTTATTGCATTTACGTAAAAAATATAACGCTATAATTTGCAGAACCCGTATTAAATGTTTGGACAGCAAAAGAAGCATTTAAATATCCATTTTCAGTTCCTTTATATAAATCAGAATTTCAGCCGATATGGTATGTAGTTGCACCTTTAAAATTGCAAAACATATGTGTGAGACCTAATTTCTCTCCAATACTTTGCAGTAGATTGCTTAACACAAGAGCCAACCGCATTTACCAATTACAGTTCGCCAAAAAATACGAACTGATGAAAAAATTGTCCTAATTAATTTTTTGTGTAAATATTTGCACACTAGATTAATAAAAAAACTAAAACTTTTACACTATTATAATTGGAAATCTAAATATGACTGCTATTTCAGAAATAGCGATTGTCATTTTTTCTTAGTTTTTTCCGTTTAATTGTCTATTTGGAATTTGAAAAAAAAATACAATTTTATCTAATTGATTTTTATATGTTATGTTTTAAGTTAAAATTCTAAAGGTTTATAAGTACAAGTGTTATATTATTAAAACAAAACGAAAAATAAATATTGGGAAACATGATCCTAATGGAGATATAATCCGTTAGACCTAGATTTATTCTTAATTTTTTAAATAAGAAAGAAGTGTAGTGAAAGACTTACAGTACAACACATTCTAACCACCCCGACATGTGCAAAATTTGAAGGACTGCGAATCTTACACAAACTGGATAACGAACTTAAAACCATCCTCCAAAACGAAGCTAACTCTACTAAGAATTTAATAAACATTTTGCAAGAGTGTAATATTTATTTTCAAATTTAATTGTACAACGTTCCTGCGCTAATAACCCTCCGTAGTTGATGCGCATTGCTTCTAAATAAAAAAAAGAAAGAAAGAGTTATTCAATAATAATGGCAAAATTTTCGACTCGTATGAAAGTTTGTTGCCTGCCAATTTTAGCTAATTAAATTTTGATAGCTAAATCACGAGATGTTAGTAGAAAAATTTTTCTTTTAAATGATATTCGATAAATTAGTGCACCATATATCCGAAACATAATCTTTATATATTTGTTAACAATATTAAATGTACAATTATTATAAATTATTCTAGTAGCTTGAGTGTGAATGGGACTAACGTAAGAGACCGAATGTAGACTGTATGAAGGATGACGAAATGGTTATTTATGTACTGTGCGAATGCCCGGCTATTGCATGTTTACGTCAGAACACTTTCAGTAAACCTCAGATTGATTCAGAAAATCTGAATAGTATCTCAACCAAACTTATAGCTTACCTTTTTGGAACATCAGGCATACCATTGTGAGAAACCACTCAAAAGTGAGCCACAATAGACCCACTGATGGTCGCAGAGGAAGAGGTGCAAGACCCACTCACAAATTAACTTTTGTTAACAAAAATCAGCTCGACCACCAGTGACGTGAATATTCAATATATACCGGGTGAGCCATAAAAAACCGGACAATTTTTTTTATTATAACTATTGAACTATAGAATCGATTTTAATGGGACAAACTGCACTTAATAGACAATTAATCAGAGTTTTGACTAAATGTATTTTTTTGTCCGCCGTCTCAAAATCCAAGATGGTGGACGAAATTAAAATGTACGCTTCAAAGATGCTCGTTTATTCTTATGTTGCGAACATGTTTATATTATTTTTTTAAATTAGTGAAACAGCTGCGTTCTTGCCACGCACAACAAGGTACGAACAAGCAAAATCGGTTTAGTGGTTCTAAGAAAAAATATTTTTGTTTCAACCATTATTTTGCATATTATACGATTGCCTTGCCAATCATGTCTGCATTTAATTCCTCATAAATTCATTACTGCTAAACCGATTTTGATGAAGTAAAAAACATCCTGGTGAGAATTGACTGGTTTTAAAAGATCATGATCAAAATTTATCGCCATCTCAAAATTTAAGATGGCGGAGAGAATTATACATTCCTCAAAATGATGTGTTTATTCTTATTTTCTGAAATTGTTTTAGTTTTTTCTTAATTTGTAGAAAAGTACTACTTGTCCCTCGCACAATGATGTGCAAAGTAGTAAAATCGGTGTGGTGGTTCTTAAAAAATCTGTTTTTGTTTCAACCATTGTTTTACAGATTCTACGATTGCATTGCCAATCCTGTCTGCATTCATTTCCTTATAAATTCATTATTACTAAACCGATTTGATTAAAGTAAAAAAAATCTTGGTAAAAATTGATTGCTCTTTAAAGATTGTTATCGACATTTTCCAGAATCTTGGAATTTAAGATGTCGGGCAGAATCATACTTGATTCTTCAAAAAAAAAAATCTTATTTTGCGAAAATGTTTTAGTTTTTTTTTATTTATAGAAAAACACTACTATTCTTCTGCATAAAGAGGTACAAATTAATAAAATCGGTGTAGTGGTTCTGACAAAATCGGATTAACCATTGTTTTACAAATTATACGATTGCATTGCCAATAATGTCTGCTTTAATTTTTTATAAATTCATTATTACTGTGCAAGCTGTGCTTGACAATTACACTTGCTTAACTCGGCTTGGTTAAGCAGCAGGTAAAAGTTTACTGCCAGGGAGCAGCCTCACTCCCTACAAGGAGCAAGAAGGCTTATGGTACCGTAAACTAAGTAGGTATATTAAGAACAACTATCAAATGTTGAATCTCCTTTATTGAGATAAATCCTCTCTTTTTATACTAAAAAATTGTTATGGTTCGTGATAAATTATAAAATATAAAATTCCATATAATGTGTTGTTTTATAAACTAAATAATTTATATAATTTAAATAGGTAAACTTGAGAAGGTTAGTTTATATTATTAAAACCTAATTTCTCAAGATCACCTATGTTTAAATAATAAATTTAATTAAAAATGAAGATTTATGAAAATTAGTTAAAAAAAAACAAAATCTGTTTAATTTTGTAATTAAACATTTTCCCCTCTCTCCAGAACGGGTGACTGTATGGACCTCAGGTTGAATAATGCTGTTGATGTGGTAGGAAGGTATCGAAATAGGTACTTCTGCGTGAGTCAGTGTCTTAAAACTGCTGACAGTGAATCTAGGCATCGCATCGATTGTGTTTTGGTTTTAGCGGTCATCGTACGTCGTCGAACTTTCCGCTGTGGCAACAAATTGTTTCTTTTGCAAAATATTATGATCTATTTTTGTTATTGTTGTTATCCCTATACTATTGTAGGTGCCATGAAGAAATTGTAAATTGGGAGGCAAGAATTTAAAAATGTTTTGTTGCTTATTTACAATGGCAAAATGTTTATGACTTATTTGCCATTGTCCTTCCGCCTTCTCAGCAACTTTTGATTTGGAATATTTTTTCTTTTGGGTTGTTTTTTAATAACTATTCCTGCTACTTGTTTTAAACTTTTCTTCTTTTTAGTATGTCTTCTTGACTTTTGGTTATTCTTGGACTTATGCTTTTTATTCTGAAGGTATTTTTGGTTAAGCACAGGATAGGCACCAATTTTCTTTTTGGCTTTAAATTGAGGACTTCTGCTGACTGTATGTTTGGTTTTTTTTACTTTGCTATTTAATTTGATATGCTGGATTTTGTTGTTTCGTACTATGTTCTGTTCTTCTAGAGTTTGTTGTTCTTTCCTCACTTCTTTCGTAACCAAGATTACTGGAGGTGTCTTCTGATATACATGATCTGGGTAATATTTTAAATTCGCTTCTTTTTGAGTTTGTTCAGTTTGAATAAAGTTGCTTATTTTATGGTTTGTCTTTGTTTCTTTGCTTACTTCTTTCATCTTATACATTTCTTTTTTTTTTAATTGAAAAAAGTCTTCTAGTGTGGGGATTTTGTTTTCAAACGCTTGAAACCATCTATGGTATGACTTTTCTACTTCAGACGTCAATTTCTTTGACAATAATTTCAGCAATGGTAGGTCGCAAGTTTCTGTATTTTGCCCCGAGGTTTGAATATCTCTAAGGCACTGACGGCTCATCTCATAAGCTGTTGTAATTCTTTAACTGTTTCTTCATCTATACTTGGGATGTCTCGGATATCATCTAAATGATCCATAATGACGTTTGGAATGTGAAAAATTTCATTGTACTTAAAATCAGTTGATGGGCTCTTGTTCAACTCTTCAATTCTTTTAATTAAACACTGAAGAACTTCTTTCAATGTGGGCAATCTGCCTAGTTCGTAGTTTACCCATTCATGGTGTAAAATGTGCGTCTCGACATCCCATTTCTGGTAAATTATGTTTATGATTATTGTATGTATGATAGGTATGATATAAGTACATCTTCGGCATGCAGTAGGAGCTTTTTTAGTTCTTGCGCTGACGCATACTCCATTATATGTATGTCTAGAAGGCAATCTAGAAGGTGTGAGCCCATTTTGTATCTTCTTAGCTGTCTTTCTAGCAATATTCTTTCTAGATTTTTTCCTATCATTGTGGTTGGTTGGCTCTTGTATTTTTTTATGACTTTACTCCTTATCTGGACATTTAGGCTTCTGTAGACATGACAGATACTCAGTGGCTTCGGACAGGACAAGTGTACGGATAGTCGTACTGGCAGGTGGACGGCTTTTTAACGCTTGTAGAATGGATGTACTTTCTCGTGGAACATCGCTCTGGTTGAAGCTCTCTTGCGTAGTGGCTTCGGACAGGAAAAGTTTACGGATGCTCGTACTGGCAGGTGGACGACTTGTTGATGCTCGTAGAATGAACGGACTTTCTCGTGGAAGTTTGCTTTGGTTGAAGCTCTCTTGTGTACTGGCTTCGGACAGGACAAGTGTACGGATAGGCGTGCTGGCAGGTGGACGGTTTTTTGACGCTTGTAGAATGGACGGACTTTCTCGTGGAAGGTCGCTTTTGTGGACGGTTAAAGCTTTTTTGCGTAGTGGCTTCGGACAGGACAAGTGTTAGGATAGTACTGTTAGGTGGAGGACGGATTTTTGCAGCTTGTAGAATGGACGGAATTTCTCGTGGAAGGTCGCTCTGGTTGAAGCTCTCTTTAATAGGGCTTAGGACAAGTGTACGGGTAGTCGTACTGTCAGGTGGATGGCTTTTTAAAGCTTGTAGAATGGATGGACTTTCTCGTGGAAGGTCGCTCTGGTTGAAGCTCTCTTGAATAGTGGCTTCGGACAAGTGTACGGATAGTCGTACAGGCAGGTGGACAGTTTTCTGACACTTGTAGAATGGATGGACTTTCTCGTCGAAGGTCGCTCTGGTTGAAGCTCTCTTGAGTAGTAGCTTCGGACAGGACAAGTGTACGGGCAGGTGGACGGACTTTCTCGTTGGAAGGTCGCTCTGGTTGAAGCTCTCTTGCGTAGTGGCTTTGGACAGGACAAGTGTACGGGCAGGTGGACGGACTTTCTCGTGGAAGGTCGCTCTGGTTGAAGCTCTCTTGCGTAGTGGCTTAGGACAGGACAAGTGTACGGACAGTCGTACTGGCAGGTGGACGGTTGGGCTGTAGTGGTGTTCTTCTTACGGGCGTCGGCGGCGGTTTCTTTCTCCGAAGGACCAATGTGCTTGATCCGGTTCGAAGGACCAATGTGCTTGATCCGGCTCGAAGGACCAATGTGCAAGCTGTGCTTGACAATTACACTTGCTTAACTCGGCTTGGTTAAGCAGCGGGATTAAAGTAAAAGTTTACTGCCAGTGAGCAGCCTCACTCCCTGCAATGGCCAAGAAGGCTTATGGTACAGTAAACTAAGTAGGTATATTGAGAACAACTATCAAATGTTGAATCTCCTTTATTGAGATAAATCCTCTCTTTTTATACTAAAAAATTGTTATGGTTCGTGATAAATTATAAAATATAAAATTCCATGTGTTGTTTTATAAACTAAATAATTTATATAATTTAATAAACTTGAGAAGGTTAGTTTATATTATTAACCTAATTTCTCAAGATCACCTATGTTTAAATAATAAATTTAATTAAAAATGAAGATTTATGAAAATTGGTAAAAAAACAAAATCTGTTTAATTTTGAAATTAAACAATTACCGAACCGATTTTACTGAAATAAAAAACATCATGGCGCAAGTTTTAAAGATCAATCAGTTTGCGTCATGATGTTTTTTATTTTACCAAAATCGGCTGAGTTATAATGAATTTATAAAGAACTGAATTCAAACAGGATTGGCAATGCAATCGTATAATTTTTAAAACAATGGCTAAAACAAAATCAGATTTTATGAGAACCACTTAACCGATTTTATTACTTTGTACCTTGTTAAGCGGGAGAAAAGTAGTCATTTTCTATAGATTAAAAAAAACTAAAACATTTTCAGAAAATAAGAATAAACACGCCATTTTGGAGAAGCAAGTATGATTCTGTCCGCCATCCTAAATTTTAAGATGACGATAAATTTTAATCATGGTCTTTGAAAAGCAATCAATTTTCACCAGGATGTTTTTTATTTCATCAAAATCGGTTCATAGTAATAAATTTATAAGGAAATAAGTGCAGACATGATTGGCAAGACAATCGTATAATGTCCAAAACAATGGTTCAAACAAAAATATTTTTTTTTAGAACCATCAAAGCGATTTTGCTAATTCGTACCTTGTTGTGCGTGGCAAGAATGCAGCTTTTTTACTGATTTAAATAAATAATTAAAACATGTTCGCAACACAAGAATAAACGAGCATCTTTGAAGGGTACAATTTATTTTGGTCCAACATCTTGAATTTTCATATCGGACAAAAAGATATATTTAAGTAAAATAATAATAAAGTTCAGTTTGTTCCATTAAAATAGATGGGATACTTCAAAAGTTATAATGAAAAAAAAATTGTCGGGTTTTTTTTGGCCCACCCGGTATATATAAGATCCGAGCACCGGTATATTCTATCCACGGTGGTTAATCGTACGTACTTTATTTTAAATCGACATAAAACACCAGATACACACTAAATATGTAAATATAATTTTTTTAGACCAACATAAAAAATCACAAACATCCATATGTATACAACTAAAAGAAAACCAATACTTATTATTATCTATTTTCCAAGCTGTGTTGCTTTTCAATATTTTCGTTTTATAATTTAGATTATTTTTATAGAAATATTAAACCTATCAAAAGTGACACATTTTAATAACTGTCAACATAATCACTATCTAAATGTCATAAGTCATGGCAACTTGGCTAAAAGAGGAACCGGTAAAAAGACATATAAGATCCGAACACCGGTCTATTCTATCCACCGTGACGATTAACGACCGGAAACTGACTTTACAGGTTTTCCCAGCTTTATTTTTTGGATCGACCTGTAAAGTTTACGTTTCCGATCTAGTAACGTAAATTGTATTTCTGAGAGTTTTTATCAAGTATCTTAATATTTATTATTTTTAGTATGTTTGTGGTGTTTTATATTAGTATAAAAAATTATTATTTACGTTTGAATGTGTAGTATTTTAGTCGGTTCGGTTCGGTTCGGTTCGGTTCGGTTATAAAAACGTATATTACGGGTCTCTTCAGGTTTACAGCTCTCACCTGTGGCTCACCATGAAAAATTGATGGGTCCACTTGTAAAGTTCGCTTTTCCGGTCTGGTAGCGTATGCAATTTTTTAAACTCTAACTAAGAATTTTTAATTCTTTATTTTATTACTAGAACTGACGTCGTAGTACTTATTTTTAGATATCTATGCATTTTATTTCGAAGATATATGAATTTACATTTCAGGGATCATTCTTAAATTACGTAACGCTTAAGAGGGGGTGGTTTTGTGTTGCGTTATACGCAATGTTTTTAATGTATATTTTTTTAAAAAGGCGTTACATTGGGGGGAGAAGGGAGAAGAACCCTTAATTGTTAATTATGACAATTTATGTTGCTGTGGTGGTACAGTGAGTATCAGTTATAACGACATTGAAGGGACCGCTTAATTTCAGTCTTGATAACCGAGCGTCGTTATAGAGAAAAAAGGTAACAAAACTTAATATATATAGAACTCGGTCGAGACCTTAATATGTCGTCGCTAGAACCGATATGTCGTAATATCCAATATCGTTATAAGCGATATTCACTGTATAAGCTAAAGCTTAAATAGTTTTTATGGTTGTCTCAAGTAAATGGTAAAAGAGGTGTTTTTGGTTTTTTTCGCGCGAATTTGTAAAAGCGCTTTATTACGTCGAGTTTGCTTTTGAGGCAGACACTTTTTGGCTTTCTTGAAGTTTTTGTAGCCCGCACTCCTTTCGAGGTGAGCACGTAGATCGCTTTTATTTCTAGGGGAGGAGGGTACTGCCATATAGAAAGTGCTATAAGTATGTAGTGTAGCGGCTCATGGGCATTGTAATCAGATATGCTCGCCTCCGGAAGCAAAGGTTTTTGGGGTGTAACGCCCAATTTTCTTTTAAAAGACGTTAAAATCGTTAAAAAAAAAACATTTTATGAAACAAATTTTTTTAGGGGAGAGTACAGTCCCCCAGTACGCCTTTACATGCCTGCTTCGAGGGGTAAACTTCATCCCTATACTTAAAAAAAGGAAAGCCATTTGAATGTCTTTAAAACCAAGTCGACGTCTTTATAATAAAAAACTTTTTTTATTTCTTTTTGCGGAAAATATCTTAAAAACAAAATGAAAATATTTACATGGTGATCCACTTTCCCTATTCAAAATATAAGGTTAAATTTTCCACGGGCTCGAAGGGGGTGTATGCTACAAAAATTTCAATATAGCCATATAGGGTACCCTCAAAAACAAATCGTCTGTTGGAGTGTGAATTCGCACGAAAAATACCCAAAAACGCAGCTGTTACATTTTACTAAAACGCCCTGTCTAACAGGACATTTTATGAATATCTTTGAAATATGGTAAGATCTTTTAAGATATTTTATATTATCTTGGTGTTTATTTCTTGTTTAAAACTCTGGGTCTAATATAACATAAGAGTACATTTGCCACACAGATAAAAAAAAATCGTGATTGTGTTAATCGTTCCAAAAATGTCAGTGCACAACAGATGTTCGATGTTATAGTATGCGAAATCTTTTTTGGCAGAACCAAAAATGGTTCGCCCCTTTTTGTTCATTTTGTAGGTATAATTAATCGGCAAATTTTCAATTTTTACTTTTTCCGCACGATTTGAAAATGTCGATTTTTTATACTAAGGAAAGGTATGATTTTTCTCCTTTTATACGCCTGTTATAAAGAAGTGTACAGGTAGGTACTTGGGTACTTAATTATATGAAATTTTTTTAATTTTAATTTAACAAATTTAATAAAACACGCTGTATGTTTTTAATACTAAAATTGGCTCTGAAACAAAAGAGCTCGTATCAAACTAGCGTGATCATTTAAACGTGTGTTCAAAATAGCATCTAATAAATTAGCACGTGTTCAAAATAGCGCGAACAAAATAGCGCGTGTTCAAAATAGCGCGTATTTATAATAGCGCGTATCAAAATGGCGCGTATTTATAATAGCGCGTATCAAATCAGCACGTATCAAACTAGCGCGTATTTTTTGTGTCAAAACGAAAAAAAAAGTTGCTCCGATTTCAAAAACTATAATATAAACTATAAGGGGCCTATAATGCATAGGTAAAACTCTTTCTTTGTCGAGATACAGAGCATCAAAGTTGGCGATTTTTTAAATTTTTTTGATAATAACTTTTAAAAAAATCGCAGTAATAATATGAAATTGGCTGAAGTCTTGTATTAGAACAAGAGCAATAATTTGAAATAAAAATAATTAAAAAAAATAGTCGGTCAATTTCTTTTAGAAAAAACTATTTTTTTGGTATAATTTTTTTAAATGCCATATAAACGCAATGTTTTTTTATACCTTTTGCTAATAAAATTAAGTCTCTACCAAGACATAGTAATATTTTTTTTTTAAATATTTTTCAAAAGAATAAGTAAGCAAAAATAAATGTTAAATAAATTAAATTAAAAAAATAAATATTTTTATACATTTTTCGAGGTGATTTTGACAGTTTGTATCTTGTCAACTTGCAATTTTATTTAAAAAAAATACCATATTTTTGAATCACAATTGGCTGATTATTCAGCTCGCTGTGACAGATTTTCTTTTTTTCAGAAACCTTTTTTCCCCCACTCCTCTAATTTTAAAAATCCTATATCTTAAAAACAGATGTGTGTTGACCCCTATGTTATATAAACTTTTTTTTTCGGAAATAACCTCCTCTATCACCTGCTGCACTAAGGCCACTAAGTTACGGGACACCCTGTATATCTTTGCGTTTCAGATGATTTTGAAACATTTTGTCGCGCCGTCTGTCTGTATGTGTTTCTGTATAGACCAACGTGCATAATTTAAAAACTACTTGTCCGATTGTAATGAAATTTTGCACCTAGGTTGGGTTTTGGCCCAAGATGGTCCCACATAAAAAAAATAAAATCCTTTAATGTAAGCCGAAAAAATTAGAGTTCTGCTAAAAATATTACTTTTTTGGTATCATATTTAAGGAGACTGTGCATGAAAATTAAAAAATATATTATAGCTTATTTTGTTCAGTGGTCCTACACTGGCGGGCGGGGGAATCTCCAATCAGACGCGACCCGTATGGCGGATAGGGGCCTATTTTCGTGGACCAAAATTACGTTATACATTAATCGTCTCAGCTTAGGTGCCCATAAATTGGCAGAGTATTTTTCCTTGCATTAGCTTTTCTTTCCATTTTGGGAGGTCGAAATCGGTGTTAACCTATCCTTTGTCAATTATCAATGAGCTACGTTATGTTGTGTATTAAGAAAAATTGAAATATCTCGATTACGAAAGCTTTCCAATGATCATAACATCTAATATTGCCACAAGTATTTTAGATATTTATAATTTTCATAATACATGCCGTTTAAACAAAAATTTGTTTACACAGTATTTGTAGAACTATTAAGAGTTTTCCAACAATCTTAGTTTGCGATAGAGGTGTTGAAAAAATAACTATTCGTTACTCGAGTACTCGTTACTCGACAAATAGCGGAGTAAAGAATACCGGTCCGAAAATTAAATGATTACTTTCGCTACTTTGATTACTTTGATTCCTTCGATTATTTTAGTATTCAGTAATCACTCGAAAGTCGGTAATCCAAAATCAGGGAGTAACTATGATAACTTAATTAACTAACGCATTTAAATTTTATTTGTAAAAGGTAACAATAAGAAAAAGTAGGACGTGACATTCTGGCAATGTTGTTTGTTCGAACGCTTGCAGCCGCTTGCTCGGAATGCTCGGCCTCGGCTGTAGGTGGTCCGTTTGCAATTTTAAATATTATGTGATTCCCCGAAGTATGTTTTTCTTTTAGCTCACGCATACCGATGACGCAATATTTTGTGTTCTTTGTCTTTGTTAGTTTGTTCCCTTGCGATACGTCTCGTTGATGCGTGTGTATTTTTTGTCCTCTGTAAAACTTGATTAATTAAATACCAATGTTAATTGAATACAGTTATAGTAATCAAAGTAACGATAGTAACGAATATATAGAGTGATTACTTAGTGGTCGAGTAACGATTAGTGTTTAAAAGTAACGAAAATCAACACCTCTAGTGTGCGACCAAGCAGAAGTTATTCCAAGAAAATCAGAATCTAAGTCCATTTTTTTTAGTCGTTTATATCTTACATCATCAAATTAACCTACTAAACCACCCTCTCATTGGCTCATTTTCCTAACATCTTAGTTTGAGACCCAGCAGGAGCAATTTCCAAAAAATTAGGATCTACATCGAATTTTTTTTGTCATTTGTGCCTTACCTGCACTTAATCCGTGGACACAATGTATATAAAAAAACAACAAAAATCTATATTAAGTGTGATACATAAACGAAATTATACGCTAATATAAAAAATCGAACAAAAATAGGGTCATTCCATAAGAATTATATTAACTTTGTCTTTTATCGCAAACATTAAAAGTGACAGGTGAAATTTAATTAGTTGGATTATTTATTTAAAAACTATGAATAAGCAATTTATAACAAAATGACATTTTCAAAAATGGAATAGTTCCCAAAATCACCTTTACCTTTAAGCTTTTCTTGAAAATAAAATCTTGCAAGCAGAGGTCGATTTTTTTGATACCCGAAACCCCCTAAAATTAAAAATTAACTCTGATCGATTGTCTCCGGCTTTTTTGTATCTTAGTATACGGTAACATTTCAAACTCTAGAAGAAGTGGCGGATCCAGCATTACCGAAAAATTATTTCTTTGCAGTTTTTTAAAAGTCTGAGCTGTGAAATTTAAGATCGAAAGAAGACTATGCGGCGCAGGCGATTTAAAATAATCTGCCAATATATGGGCCCCTAAGCTCACACTAGGTACTATAGTTATAGTGTACGTGTGAGCTAATATAACTAAAAACTGAAATATATTTTATTCAACTCCAGACTAAATTACCTTTTGTTTGATACCACACAAGCCATTTTTTCACTTAAACTCTAATTTTTAAAATATAGCCCCACCCTTTGTTTTTAAATAAATTAAAATGTATTTTATTTAACTGCAGACTCAATTACCTTTCGTTTGATATCACACATGCCATATTTTCACATAAACTTTAATTTTTGAAATCTACCCCCACCCTTTTATTTGGTTTGTGTTTGGTGGATTTTGTTCATTTTTAAATGGGACCATCTTGACCCAAGACCCAGCCTAGGTACCAAATTTCATTAAAATCGGCCAAGCGGTTTTTGAGTTATGCGCGTTGGTCGTTACAGACAGACAGACAAACATACATACATACATACATACATACATACATACATACATACATACATACATACATACAGTCAGACAGACAGACAGACAGACAGACAGACAGACAGACAGACAGACAGACAGACAGACAGACAGACAGACAGACAGACAGACAGACAGACAGACAGACAGACAGACAGACAGACAGACAGACAGACAGACAGACAGACAGACAGACAGACAGACAGACAGACAGACAGACAGACAGACAGACAGACAGACAGACAGACAGACAGACAGACAGACAGACAGACAGACAGACAGACAGACAGACAGACAGACAGACAGACAGACAGACAGACAGACAGACAGACAGACAGACAGACAGACAGACAGACAGACAGACAGACAGACAGACAGACAGACAGACAGACAGACAGACAGACAGACAGACAGACAGACAGACAGACAGACAGACAGACAGACAGACAGACAGACAGACAGACAGACAGACAGACAGACAGACAGACAGACAGACAGACAGACAGACAGACAGACAGACAGACAGACAGACAGACAGACAGACAGACAGACAGACAGACAGACAGACAGACAGACAGACAGACAGACAGACAGACAGACAGACAGACAGACAGACAGACAGACAGACAGACAGACAGACAGACAGACAGACAGACAGACAGACAGACAGACAGACAGACAGACAGACAGACAGACAGACAGACAGACAGACAGACAGACAGACAGACAGACAGACAGACAGACAGACAGACAGACAGACAGACAGACAGACAGACAGACAGACAGACAGACAGACAGACAGACAGACAGACAGACAGACAGACAGACAGACAGACAGACAGACAGACAGACAGACAGACAGACAGACAGACAGACAGACAGACAGACAGACAGACAGACAGACAGACAGACAGACAGACAGACAGACAGACAGACAGACAGACAGACAGACAGACAGACAGACAGACAGACAGACAGACAGACAGACAGACAGACAGACAGACAGACAGACAGACAGACAGACAGACAGACAGACAGACAGACAGACAGACAGACAGACAGACAGACAGACAGACAGACAGACAGACAGACAGACAGACAGACAGACAGACAGACAGACAGACAGACAGACAGACAGACAGACAGACAGACAGACAGACAGACAGACAGACAGACAGACAGACAGACAGACAGACAGACAGACAGACAGACAGACAGACAGACAGACAGACAGACAGACAGACAGACAGACAGACAGACAGACAGACAGACAGACAGACAGACAGACAGACAGACAGACAGACAGACAGACAGACAGACAGACAGACAGACAGACAGACAGACAGACAGACAGACAGACAGACAGACAGACAGACAGACAGACAGACAGACAGACAGACAGACAGACAGACAGACAGACAGACAGACAGACAGACAGACAGACAGACAGACAGACAGACAGACAGACAGACAGACAGACAGACAGACAGACAGACAGACAGACAGACAGACAGACAGACAGACAGACAGACAGACAGACAGACAGACAGACAGACAGACAGACAGACAGACAGACAGACAGACAGACAGACAGACAGACAGACAGACAGACAGACAGACAGACAGACAGACAGACAGACAGACAGACAGACAGACAGACAGACAGACAGACAGACAGACAGACAGACAGACAGACAGACAGACAGACAGACAGACAGACAGACAGACAGACAGACAGACAGACAGACAGACAGACAGACAGACAGACAGACAGACAGACAGACAGACAGACAGACAGACAGACAGACAGACAGACAGACAGACAGACAGACAGACAGACAGACAGACAGACAGACAGACAGACAGACAGACAGACAGACAGACAGACAGACAGACAGACAGACAGACAGACAGACAGACAGACAGACAGACAGACAGACAGACAGACAGACAGACAGACAGACAGACAGACAGACAGACAGACAGACAGACAGACAGACAGACAGACAGACAGACAGACAGACAGACAGACAGACAGACAGACAGACAGACAGACAGACAGACAGACAGACAGACAGACAGACAGACAGACAGACAGACAGACAGACAGACAGACAGACAGACAGACAGACAGACAGACAGACAGACAGACAGACAGACAGACAGACAGACAGACAGACAGACAGACAGACAGACAGACAGACAGACAGACAGACAGACAGACAGACAGACAGACAGACAGACAGACAGACAGACAGACAGACAGACAGACAGACAGACAGACAGACAGACAGACTAAAATTATGGGAGTAGAGGCGCGCTCCCCTTAGGACGCCCCTCGATCTGCTACTAAAATATTTTTACGTTGAATCCACAGACTATGGCCTAAAGGTATATTTCTAATCGTGATCGCTGACTGCGGCTCGTATGCCAGTGTTCATACTGTTGTTAGCTCATGCGTATTGTATAGTCTAAATTATACGCATCTGTCTGTCGTCACCAGGTGAGAAAAAAACGTATGGCGTAGATATTTCTGCCAATCAATGTTTTTTGATTGACAGTGACGGATACTTCACATAACCAATTACCTATCTATTTAGATCATAGACACTACTTTTTTTAAAAAG
The DNA here is from genome assembly GCA_963576565.1 of Aspidapion aeneum. Taxonomy (NCBI): domain Eukaryota; kingdom Metazoa; phylum Arthropoda; class Insecta; order Coleoptera; family Brentidae; genus Aspidapion; species Aspidapion aeneum. The sequence goes on from OY755046.1 coordinate 25,427,039, forward strand.
TTTATTGTCACCACTGTTTATAATATACTAAACAAAGACGTGGCGTCATTACAAGTGGGTATAATTTAAACTATACCGGTTTAGGTTATGTGTACAGAAAAATATTTTTGAAGGTTTTTGTAATATTTTTAATAAAAAAAGGAAAACTTACTCTCGAAAGTCACCAATTCTTGCTACATTGTGTCTGCAAATATAAATAATCCTTTTTATGACAAAAGTGACAAGATGTAAAAAATGTAAACAATCGTATTTAACATGTCTGGTACGCAGCACGGGTGGCTACACGATCTGAAAAGCTTGCAGCTTGCAAACACGTCATACCGTGCTGGCATGTGTGTTGTCATAAAAAATGGTTACAGTGGTTCCCATATGCCTAGCATGCTTGTTGGCGTTCAACTCCATCAGCTAACACGATTAGAAATGCAGCTTTACATAACGGAGAAAATTCAGAATGGTTATGGTAAAACGCCCTGTACGTTAAAGTAAAAGTAAAAACTGACACGAGCCGATTGTGTGTGCTTCTTTGCTAACGACCTACCTGAGTGGCACCTATTGTAAACAATAGGGAGCGCGAGAATAGCAGAACGTAATTTAAACTGACGCAGTGAGGTCGGGAACGATCCTGGGTATTAAAACGAAAGAAAAGGAGTTTAAAGAGAGTTATGGTTGCAAACAAGACTTACCTTGATGGTTTCCTTTACAAGAAAAAGGGTACTGGACGTAAAGGAAATGGACTAATCCTATTTTGGTTTGTCCTCTTTGGGCGGCCATAACTCCTTTTTAGCGTCAGTAAGGTTTTACGGTTTAACGGCACTTTGTTATTATTAACGCTCTGTTAAGTTTCGCGCGATCGCAGCTTAGTGATTTAGTTTTTAATTAGGTATAGCTTAACACTAATTACCAAGTACGTTTAGTTCGACAAGGGCCGTAGGTTGCTGCCACACTGAGGCAGGGATCAACCCTCTAGTAACGTGTCTTGGCGATCATAAAATTTTGAAATTGAGTATGTGTACGACTGGTTAAATTGAACGACGATTCCACACTAACTTTCATTGTTTTTTGTTTCTCGCTTGTTGGCTTCATTACAGGTAGGTATTTTAAATGGGACAGTTTAAAGGAAAGAGGTAAACGGAATATCAGGTGTGTTAAACATCGATACACATCGAGATAGGTGTGATTTGGAATTTATCCAATTTTAATTTTAATATTTGCAATTTGAATGTGCAATAAACATCTGTTTTTTTTATTCCAACGTAACAAGCGTTATTTATTTATAACACCGGGTTGAAATTTAATTTTAGAAATAAATAAAAATAAAATAAAAACTTTTGTAGTTTAAAAAATGTAACTCAGGGCGTGGAAACGAACCAGGTACACTGTCTATTACCTAAATTTACTTATCTATAGGGAATATCAGGCAGGAGAGGTCAGTATTTTCTTCAAAGCGTCAAGGCCACGACTACATTGTGACCAGGTTACAGCAATTTAGTCAATTAATTTAAAATTTATATGGGAACTTTAACTAGCCTGACATAAAACTAATGTTTAGATTTTAGTAAAAAAAATAGCAAGCATGAACCGCAATTTCTTATAACAACTACGTACTTTTTCAATGTTATTTGATTATTTTACAAAATTTTAGTTTTTGATACCAATTTGCCTCTTACCCTCGGGAACCCTGATTACACCACTATTCCGTTCCAACGCGATTGAAATATGCTCTATTAATTGATAGGTATAATATGCCCCGTTATATCGTGAACGTAGTTATAAATTTCTTTAAAACTAAAGCTCTGGTAACGTACTTAGTTATTGCAAAATTTAAAACCACCTTAGAGGGATTTTTGAGAAATACTTTTTGAAAGCCAAAAGTGCTTTTTGAGCCGAGCACGCAATTCCAGTTAAGATTGATTTGATTTCAAGGTTTTCGGGCAAAACTCAAAAAGTCTGTCTGTCCATGCTGCCTTGTTACCTCAAAAAGCTTTGCTTGGCAGCAAATTTGTAGCCAAACGACAGAGAAATAACATAAAAGTTGCTTCTCCGTTAGGTAACTTATTGCCACTTAGCCTTTGAATAAGCAACTGTTTCGTGGAAATACACTTTGACAATGCACTTAGTGCTTGTTCGGCGTTATTCAATCAAGGCAAAATTCGATTCCTTAAAACTTTGGAAAGAAATCCTAAAAAAACAGAGACGATTCAGTTATTTGATGACCCCAATGTAGAACTAACGAAAGTCGTAGCCGCTGGCGAACTGTTTATGCTGAGGCAGCATGGCACATACAGCAAATATCTCACGTTAGATTTTCTACAATATACCAGCTTTGTACGAGCTGTCAACAAAAATTCCTTTTATCTTGCGTCACTGCCACCAACATCCAATGCTGGCCATCATCATTTCTTACGACCCTATTGTCCTAAGTCCAGAGCTGGCGGGGAGTTCACAAACCTCCATAAGATTATGGATGGCGAAAAACCACAACAGGACTAGACGCAATACGCATCTTAACAGAACCAGCTCCAGAGGTTCTGCTTAAGAGTATCTCATGTAGATGTCAGAAAGGTTGGGGTCCTTCTTGTGGTTGCCGTAAAGCAGGAAAAAAATGTTTGGTTTTGTGTTTGCACTGCACTGGAACGTCCTGCGAAAATATTGTTGACCGCTTTGTGCTGGACGAAGCCAATGAAGAACAAGCAACAACAAACAACAAATGCCGACAATGTTTCTGATCCCATACAGAATGATGGATAATACGCCTACCGTGCCGAAAATGACCCTGAATTGACGTCTGACTAATAATAACAAACGCGACTCAGCTTAAATGCCAAAACGATAAAGTAAAACCCCGATATCGACCGTGGATTAGGCCTCTTGGAAAACCACATTAAAAAAAAAAAGCGGCGATCAACCTACCTCAACGGTGGTGTGCAAACGAGTTTTAGAAATTTAATTTTATTATATTTATCATGTTTGCACTAAAATAAAAAAGTTATTATAGGGCACCAATACTAAGAAAATGTTGACCGTAGATAATGAAATAAAAAATTTTCATATCGAATTATGTAAGGGTATGTATGTAAATGGTAGGAAAAGACCCCCCACTTTCTTTAATGATGTTAGTTCCTTCGATAGCTAGCCGAGCTTTAAAGTAGACCCGCTAATCGTTTCACTCCAAAAATCCAGAATAAAAAAAACTGCCCTTTTTTTACCCCAATTTACCGATTCACTGTAGATCTTCTTCCAGGTTAGGCCTACCTCTCCTTCTTCTGGTCGGTCATATAAACTAGGTAGATTGCAGTCGAGCACTTAAATTTTGAGGGTTGAGTAAATCGAGAAAAATATTCGGTTAAATATTTTTAATTTAAATTGATTGAGTACACACACGTAGCTTTTCGCAGGATCGAGACTATTTTTGTACTGATTACTTAAATGTTTTCGTTTTCTTTCACCTTGTCCTTGCGTTGAGGCAAAAAAAAGGCATTTATTCGCGTAGATTAAAGAAATTAAAAGTCAGAATATCGAGGAAACTAATATTTGAGCAAAGAGTATTGAAAATAAATTTTAAATCGAAAAAATAGAAAACATCATTAAATTTAATGATTAATAATTAATTAAAATTAAACAATAATTATTTTGGGACGGTACACAATTTTTGTTACATCTTGGTGTACGGACCAGTATGCACTTCAAAAAATTGTATCTTTTGTAATGTAAGGTCAAATGGAACGAATCAAGCATCTGCTTACTTAGAAGACCTTACTTTTATCGAAAAAAAATATATTATAATTATTTGGGGAAAGGCGGTTATCAAAAGTGCTCCAAGTTGGTAAACCAGAGTTTAAATGGTGATTTCTTCACGTAGATTATAAATATGGGTTAGTATCTTTAATATTTACTATTAAACCATTTGCAAAGTTTCAATTTGCTTATTAAAAAAATTAGATAAAATTTGTGTATTGATTTATTATAATTTTTCAAATATGTATTATATACCTATATTGGACTGAAAAAGTTCATATCATTACGTATCCAATGCGTTTGTGACTTTATTATTTCAATCATGTATGAAGGGTTGTATTTGAGATACATTCAGCTGTCCGTTCTTGCCAGAGTATTTATTAGCTATGATTTATTGTGGGTTGGCGTATGGATTGGCCGACGTAATTTATTTAACGTGTGGCACAAGACCGGTTTCACAGGATAAAAATCAATCCATTTTAAACTATGTATGTGAAAATAGTGAATATAAAGACTACGATAAAGAATATCAGTGCATGGTAAAAGCCTTGCAAAATTTAATATGAATGATCTATATTGATATATAGTATAGCAAGATTAATAAATTTAAAAAAAAGCTTTAAGATGGTTACGTACACACATATTACGTACATTCTCAAAGTATCAAATTTTCAAGTTATTTGCTTAAAGGAAAAAACGATATGCGAAACTATTTTTGGAGGCGACTGTACCATCTCCAGAATGCACAATGTATTAAAATCACATTTTTTAAACGCTAGTTGACATTTCCTAACTTTCAACATTAATTTGTCAAAATTACAACCATAAAATAATTTCGATCGTTCAGAACCGACAAGCTGACCACCGCGCGCCGTAGAGCGTCAGGGTGAAGAAGTGGAAAAAACCAAAGTTGTGCACAATTTTGTTCTTTATACATCTTATTTGAATTTTTTTTTATAGCACCCATTAGAGGTGTTAAAAAAGTAACTATTCGTTACTCAAGTACTCGTTACTCGACAAATAACGGAGTAACGAATACCGATCCAAAAATTAAATGAACACTTTCGTTACTTTAATTACTTTGATTTCTTCGATTATTTTAGTATTCAGTAATCACTCGAAAGTCGGTAATGCAAAATCGGGGCGGTAACTATGATAACTTAAGTAATTAACGCATTTAAATTGTATTTGTAAAAGGTAACAATAATCCTTTTTTTACATTACAACATACAACCAAGATTTATAAATTATTTTAAGATATGTTTTTTAAATATGTATCTATCTATCTAGAATTTACATACAATACAGACTGTATTTTTTTTATTGTTTTTGTCCAAACTTTTGGTATATTTTTTGAGTTCTCGTCTAAGATTTTTAGTTTTTTCTCTATTTTTATTTACTTTTAGAATTTAAGTATGCATTTCTTTGTATGTAAGGCATTAGATTTTTAAAACAAAGTTGTACACAGAACAGTTTCTACGTAATTCCTACCTTTATTTTTTTAATTTTAGTCCGCATTTTAAAAATTTCAATCGAATATTTCCATGATATCAACAACAAAAATATACCTACAAGTAAATGATCTTCGAATTAACGGTAGTCCGAGAATTTTGCAATAATTGTATGACTGAATTAAATACAGTTGCAGTAATCAAAGTAACGATAGTAACGAATATATAAAATAATTACTTAGTAGCCGTGTAACGATTAGTAACGAGTATTTAAAAGTAACGAAAATCAACACCTCTAGCACCCATTCCAACGGTGCTATTTTCCTCCAAACGCCGCAAAGCAGAGTTTTCATTCCCCCACTCCTTGAGCGGCAACCCCTTGAGCTCGCAAACTTAGGTGGACGATCAGGGGATTTATCTCTACCATCCCACAAAATTTTATTTCTGTTCGACCTTTTGCAAATAGAAAACCCCTGGCCTACAAAGAATATACAAAAAATCGTGAAATATGGGTTATATTTAGCAGTTTTAAAATTTCATATCCAGACTTCCCTTGTTCTAATTGTGGGCTATACCTTCTTAGCATAAATAATTAAAAGCCGGCAGCGCCGCGCGGGGCAAGGTTTCAATTTCACCCATTTTTCAGCGGTGTATGGCTGTTCTCGCGCAGGGGCGGGTGGAATGTTTGTTTTAGTTGATGTCGGCCATATTCGTCGTGCGAAAACGTTCGTTGCCCTTTCTACATGTTGCCGGTTTTATCCTTAGTGAATATGTATGAGTTTGTTTTGATTTGGGTTATGCCAGTAGTAAAAAGCCATGCCGGTCGCGTGTCATTGTTTGTTTTTGTTATCGTTTGTTTATAAAATGGAAATTCGATTACATAATTAACTGTGCAAATTTAAATACATAGGGCCACATAGACCGGACCTAAAAATTAACCAAAATTTTAGTGCAAATAATGCCGAGGGGTGTTCCAAAAAAACTTATAATAGAAAATTTTATAAAAAATTATATGATGCTAAAAACTGGTTGTGCGGTTGTGAAAAAAGAAATGCTTCTTTTGCTTTATTTGTCTTTTTATGAACAATGCACGAATTAATCCTGCATGGGTGGCAAAGGGAATGTGTGATATCAAGCACTGTGAAGTGAAAAGTTAAAAAGACACAAAGTAAGTGGTATTCATTTAAATAACCACATAGAATTTTCTATGCTAGGCAAGACTGATATTAGGTGCGAATTGAATAATGCCTATAGGCAAAACATTACCGAACATAAAGAAAATGTGACAAAAATTAGACATATAATTAGGCATTTCGTTTCCCTAGTAATGAATTAATTGTATGTTTTGTGGGTTTTGGGAAGTTGAAGAAAAACAACCATTGATTTTATGGCGACGTTTCTGACGTTTCAGAGCTTGAAAAAGTGTTAGTCTAAACACGAAACGTCGCCATAAAATCAATGGTTGTTTTTCTTCAACTTCCCAAAACCCACAAAACATACAATTAATTAGACATATACTTAGTAGGTTAATAGAAATGTGTAAAATTCTGTGGGATTTTTGAGGTTGCTCTACGGGGCCATAAAAAAGAAAAGCAAATGGATTTTATCTATAAACAAATAAACTAAAAACTACACCAAGTATATAGCTGCGTGTTTGGAAAATAAAATTGTTGCGGTAAGTTTTTTATCTCATTTTTTATGCAATTTAAATTTCTGCCCCATCCCCCCAATTCAAAACGTCACCCGCCGCCACTGCTAATAACGTATTTGAATTTCTTACGGATAATGATAATGATCAGTGTGCCAAAGTGTAATGCTGCTTTTTTACCCTAATATTATTAGATGTAAATATTAACAGATAAGCATTTTTATTGCCTGTAAGCGTACATCTTTCCATTGATTGCTGCGTGCATACAATGAAGCCAAACAACAAGTAAACAATAAATAAAGTGACGTTTACATTCGCGAATGAGCATTTTTAACGTTTTTATTGGACTCTTTGGGGTTCACGGACAAACCGACACTTAAACAGGGTTTTATTTATTTTATAGAGCCATTTACATTAGTAGTTATGGAGCCCCATTTCTCGCTGCTGCTGCAGCTATATATATTACTTTGAAACGTGTGTGGTCTATAGGTACCGCATTCGTTTTTTATACAGGTCAAGTGTAAAGTGACGATAGTAACGGTAGTAACGAATATATAAAATAATACGTCTTAATGCGACAAATTCGATTTAGGCAATTTTTTCAGCAAAAGAAAACAAGGCAAAATATTTAAATGTCAGTCAAAAGGAAGCACCAGTGGCGGATCCAGGATTTCCAGGGGGAGGGGTCAAAGTGGCAGCAAACATCAAAATATATTTATTAGCGGTTTATCATAGATCTGACTAGAGACTTTGTATGTATGACATATTTTTACTAAAGAGAGACGCGACAATCCCATCAAAATCACTGAAATTAACATTTTTTGGTTATTTTATTTTCTTGCCAAATTCATTGGCGTTTCACTAAAATAATTTAAATGGTCAGCGGCGAGTGACTTCAATCTTCATGCAACATAAACAAACATGTTTGTCGGTCAGCCCCTGTATAGGTTTTGTTATAAAACGTTTATTTTTATTTTTAAACGCTTACGAATTAACAAGGACACAAGGTGCGTCTCTCTCTAAACATCGATAGAGTATATAGAGGACCGATATTTTTATCTTTTGATTTTGACTTAAATAAATTTTACTTTGAAGGGTTTGTCGCATCTCTATATATTTAAAATATGTCATACACAGTGGCGTATATAACGGGGGGCCAGAGGACCCGCCCCCCGAAGCTAAGACTTTTTTAAATATTTTCCACATATTTCATGAATACAAACATAAAATAGCATAAAATACGACCGCATGAGGTCTTGCCCCTCCCCCCCCCGAAACTGTCTAAACTGTCTCGGCCCCCCCCCCGAAACTTTTTTCTATATACGCCATGGTCATGCATACAGGGTCCCTAGATCTGACGTTTAAAATTTAGTATCTAAAGGAGATTTATGGTGCCGCCGGCAAAAATTGTTTAAAAATTAAGTAGAATTTGTGACAAATTTTAAATAAGTGAAGCTGCTAAACTAAAAAATAAGTAACAGGATCGGATCCGCCACTGGGAAGCACATTAATTTAGAGTCAAAGGAACACCGATTCGGTTCTAAAATTGTGGACCATGGCAGTCATATTATAAACTAGATAAATTAATCAAATATTTTGGCAATATAATACAAACAAACAACACATTTTGAGTTTGCCACTGACCACCACCCTCTCGACACAATGACATTAATTTTTGCCAAAAAACATAAGTGAGTTTTCCAATAGTAACAGGAAAAATAAAAGAATAGAGTAAATAAGAGAATTTTTCGATAAAAACCAGGGGTGAAGTTTTGTCTTATTTAAATAAAAATAGTCAAAAAATATGTTTGTTTACTTGAATAGAAAATATCGATAATCCCGAAGAAGATTTAGCCACAATAAAGGATAAAGCACATAATGCTACTATGAGCTTGAAACCATACATAACAAATATATTAAAGACCTTCCCATATCTTTGATCCAAAATATGAAAACGAACATCTCGTGATCCAAAGATGCTGTTAGGATAAGAAGTAAAGTTTACGGCAATCAATTTAAATTAAATATAATAAATGAGTTGATGATCGAATTGACTCGCCTCCGTATATAGGGATGGCGCCTCAGTCAGGAGGTTTTTTGTATAAGATGAATTATCGAAAAACCGCTATGATACGTTTGCTAAAAATTCTTTAAAAAACCACCTCGCAAAATTTCGACGGGTTCCACTTTCTGGTTTTCTATTTCTATTAGGACAAAGATTTGGCCAAAAAATGGAATATCAGTGTTGTCAGATGGTAAGTTTCGGGCGGGTTTGCTCCTTTTAAATAATAAATAGGATTAAGGGAGCAAACTTTGTCGGAAAACTTACCATCTGACAACATTGATATTTTATGGATTACAAATAGTAATGTAAATCTAGAAGCTTGGTACAGACCTGCACATTTTAACGAGCAACGAACCGATTGGCGAAAAATCTAGTTTGGATGGGGTTTGAAACGCCTTTGCTAACAATGAGTTTTAGTTCACCCCTCAACCTAGATTTTGGCGCAGATCAGTGCTTGATTATGATTAAGACAAAGTTAAAGAATAAACCTCTGAAAATTGTTTAAAAGGTGCAAACAAAAACGCGGGCAATGCCGTCGTTAAGTGACCGCAATTTGATGCATTTAACAGTGACATTGTGCTCTTCTAAACCACTTCAAGAAAAATACCTAGTTGTTGTTTACGATACGTCAACTAGGATTAAGCAAATAGCACAGTGCAATGCACCGTGTGGGAAAGATATAAAATGCAATTTTCTGAAAGAGAAAAATAAGAAAAAAAGTTTCGAAGTTAGACGGTTTATTTTAAATTATCAGCTGTAATGAAAACCAAAAAATGAGTTGGACACAAAACTGGCATTTAACAAACAAAGATTTAAAATATTTCTTTTGGTGGGCTTAGAAGCACATTTTGATACAGTAATTTTTTAGGTTTTTACGCAGTAAAGCTTTTTTTCATCTATTAAAGGTCATGTTTCTGTCGTGATTATTTTGTAATATTTGGTATAACTGGTACTAATCTTTATTTTTGAGTTTTTAATTTGATTGTCTTATACCATTATGCACGCTTCTCATCCTTTACAACTTGGCATCTTTGTTGCATGGTAAGCCCAGTAACCTTAAACAACCTGAAGTACCGTAGTCGACCCGAATTCCGTCCCCTTAAGCCCCTTAGTATTTATGGACTGAATTTTAAGATGATATACAATTTTCTATGAGTTAATATATTGTATTATTTTTACTTGTGCTAAAACTTCGGATATCTGATTTAACATTGTATTCTATTTTGAGAATTTAAATCTAACTATATTTTTTTGGTAAAAAAGTTAGAGATCCGAAGGTTCTATTTCCGTCACAGTGCTTATCTGAACTCCGACATAGTTTTGACCTGAATTCCGTCATATGCTAAAATGGACGCTAAAAACAATCTATAACAAATACAACTAACTTTTATTGTACTAATTAGCTTTGCTTACATAAATTCATCAAATATTTTTAGGAAGACCTCAGTACGCACACGAAAAAATATAGAATTTTTAGTTTTTCATGCATTCATTAGACGTGAAAGCCTTATGGGTTCGCCAATAAAATATTTTTATTACCACTTCAAATGAGTTGTTTAAAAACCCAAATTTTGTGGTAGTATATGTCTGTGTGTCAGTATAACTGTTCTAGGATTAAATGTCGGTCTGTCTGTCTGACTGTAGCATAACTAAAAATTCGCTTAACGTATAACGTTTTTAGTGGGGTGGAGCCTTGTAAGGTATTTATTTCTTACAGTAAACAGAATATTTGAAGCAAAAATTCTGGATAGGTAGGTATCTTTCGTAAGATATGAAAAGGGGACAGCCTCCTTCATTATTTAGTAACCTGAATTACGACACCCAAATTCATCACAGATTTTAAATGAGTAGAGTATAGAAAACATATGACGGAATTTGAAATTGAAAAAATTTAATTTGTTGTAGGTTTTATCAACTTTTGTCTTTAGATGGTTGTTGGTATGGAAAAAAATTTTGCCCACCAGAACTCCGTCCCCCTTATTTTTTACAAAAATAAAATAATCGGAAAGTCGTTATAGCCCCACAGCCTGAATTCCGACACCTTGAATTTAAAACAGATTTTCAGAGAAAACAGCTCAAAAAGCCTGTGACGGAATTGGGCATTTAGGAAATATGATCAAATGTGATTCTTATTTAGATGTATTTTTCGCTTTTTGATAAATGTAGGTATGAAAAAAACTAATTCGAATAGACATTGTTTTTGTTGGGAATTCCGTCAAATAATCGAAAAAAGGAAGAAAATGTTGATTAGGAATTAGTTGAGTAAAAAATACAAGTATATTAGTTAATAATATAATAAAGTACGTAAAATCTTAGATTAAATGAGTACGTGCAAGTGGCTTACCTTATAATAAAATGCGACGTTCCGCTTCGACACTCGAGGCACGACTAAAATAATTTTTCGCGCGCAGCTTCTTTTTAAACAATACAGCTGAAGTTTGCGCACATTGTTGCAAGATATATAGGTGAACTGATAAAAGTATTTTTTTTAAATTCCATTTTAGGATTAGCTAAATAATTCAAAACATTTCTAAAAAGTGACGGAATTCAGGTGGATGACGGAATTCGGGTTGAGTACGGTATACCAAGTTCGAGACAAATCGGTGCACTAGAAGGAAATTTTGCCATTTCTTTTTTTTTTTCAAGTTTAGTCAAAACTCAAAATCAGCGACCTTACCTAAACACCCAGAAGTCTCAAATTTGATGGATACCGGTTTAAAAATGAAAAAATCCGCCATATTATAGTTATTTATATATCTAGGTCGTAAAGTAGGCGTTTACAGCCTGCGGCGTGAAAGTTATAACCTGAGCCGTTAGCCGAGGGCTATAACACGCTGAGGGTGTTAAACGCAATTTAAGACCGAGATACATACAATATTTTATGCAATAGCGAAGTATTTATTATTAAACTAGGTTTAATTTTTTTTATTTAACTTGGATTTGGTACAATAATGGTAACTTGTCGTAATATTTTTTTATAATATTACATAATGATATGTGTCAAATCACTGTTCATCAAACGAGGCAGTTGCTTAGCTTTCATTTTTTAAGTAAAGTAACATAAAAATGAATTTTTCGAAAATTCAGCTACCTCGAGAACTTTGGAAGTCTGTAGACGAAGCAAAGCAAGTTCTGCTGCCATTAAAGGCAAGGAAGATCTATGAAAAGCACTACAAAGAATATCCTGCGTGGCTCATGGAAAAGTCTGTAGCCGTAAGTCAACTTATTGAAAACGTTATGCTAGCTTATTTTAATAAGAAGTCCAAGAATTACAAAGCGTCCTCGTTATGGAGCTAATATTCCATGCTTAAAGCTACCCTAAATCTCAATATTGGTGTGGATATAAGCAAATTCCCGAAACTGATTGCTTTTCTAAAACGAAAATCGGATGTTTATAAACCCAAGAAAATCAAAATTTTTAACAAAGGGGAAGTCGAAACACGTTAAAATCTTACTTTGCTGCAGGGCCATAAAGTGCCATTTTACTGCCCGAGGCGATAAAGTGCCACTTTACGTTTGCAAATGGGGGCGGTAAAGTGCACTTTATTGCCCACTTGTGCATAAAATATGTTATGTTGATCTTTTAATAATAACATAATTTTGAGTCTGAGAAAAATCGGTATAAAGGGAAATCAGAAGGTTAGTTTATCTATGAGCCAAAGTGTTAGAACTAGATAATGTCTTGTTTTGGTCTATACATTTTTTCGTTGTGCTAAAAGTCAAACTGGTTAAAGACGAAACACACATTTTCTTTGGCAAAATAGACCATTTGAAGTTCCGGTGCATAGAAGCACCCACACAATTGAATGTCATGTGTTTACTTCCAAAAGTTGAGAATTTAGCTGCAGTAGATCCACGAATCACCAAATGTGGTGATCCGTGGTGGATCTAGCAGAGTATGGATTATTGAAACGGGTAACCAATAGAGATGCAGAAGTCAAGTGAGATCGCATGCGCAGTTTGACTTTCACCCGATTTTGAAGGAGTACTCCTTCTCAGCCATTCAAGAATTCATACACAGGTCGCAGACTAATAGGTAAGGTTAGGTTTGTTTGAATACCATACAATACAAGTACTGACGCGAAGAACAATTTAATTGCATAAATTTGATTTTCTCATGCGTCAGAATCATTTTATTAAAGAAGTTGAGAATGACAAAACCTTGTCACTCAAAAAAATTCCACACGCGGGGTCCTGTTAATTAAACATTCAAAAATTAACACATGTTAAATTTACACTGGCAATTTAATTTAAGGTGACCTACTTCAAGATCCTAGAGAAAAGTCACATTACTAAATACTATAAAAGAAAAAAGTAATAAATTTTGGGAAATATTTTTGAATTTTGAGTTTTTTTAAACACTTTTTAAACCTATAGTTAGAAGAAACAAGTTCAAAAACAAAAACAGAAGCAAATTATGCAGCAAATTTTTTTTTCTCTACAAACGTGTGGAAAATGTAATTTTCCATATTATTTTTATTGCAGAAAATTCTAGTGTGGAAAATATTTTCCGCACAGAAATGTCAAATTTCGAAAAACCTGTGTAGATTTGAAGTTTCGGTATGGTTCATATCATTAATTTTGAGACAACTTTTTTTCGTTGGCCTATGCTATGTGTTATGGTAAACAGCTGATAACTGTCAAAAAGTTATCTCAAAAATTATGATATGAAGTTTATATAATGTTTCCTATGGAATGCCTTGGTTGATATGGTGTAAAGGTAAGATGTTATATTTCGTTAAAGGTAGTTTTTTTAAACTTGCATGATGTGGTGTTATAATTTTAATTTTTTTATATGAAATTTCGTCCAATTTTACAATGTATAAAACCCACCGAACAAAAATCGAAAAAAAGAGTGGGGGTAGATTTCAAATATTAGAGTTCTGTTAAAAATATAACTTGTGTGCTACTATATTAAAGGTAACTGTGCATGAAGAAAAATAAATGGGTCCATGACGGATCTGATACCTTCCTTACCCATTAGCACATTCCAGTAAACTCCATGCTATATCAACCTTAAAAACAAATAAGCTCCTACCACATTATAACACAAATTTTTGAATAAAATGTGCACTACTTAATCCGAAAACCCAATATTGATGCAATGCTCCGTTAAAAAGTTAGCATTTTTTTAACTGTCAAAAAACTGTTATTAGCATTGATGAATTTCGACCAAAATCTAATCAGCTAGTTACAGCACCTATGGCATACTATTTGACCTAAAAATTTAATAAAAATCGGTTGGGCGGTTTAGGAGCTATCGTCTTACGGAGAGAGTTACATACACAGACACCACGACGATACGATACGACGGCCAAAAAACAAACACATTTTCGGCGTTATCCCAAAAAAACTTTTTTCGTCGAAACCAGTACCTTCTCTAGCCATTGCTGTGCGGGCTAGGAAGGTAAAAAAATACATTATAGTTTAATTTGTTCAGTGGGGTTCCACTAGCGGGGCGGGGGAATCTCCAATCGGGCGCGTCCCCGGGTTGCGGTTAGGGGATTATTTTCGCGGACCAAAATTGTTCAAAATTACATTATACATCAATCATGTGAGCTTAGGTGCCCATAAATTGACAGAGTATTTTTGATATTTTCCCGACTCTCGTAGAGAAACAATTGTTTCTAACACTTGCAAAAACCTATTTTCCCTACGAGCGTTCGAAAAGTGTCACTTTTCCTCACGCATTTTGGTTTTAAATTGCTACTTTTTCGCACGGCAAAATAGAGTTCCTAACTCTTGTGCAAATTTACCGCAATTGTTAGGACATATACTATTTCCGTACTTTAAAGCATCTGCATGCGAAAAAATAGATTTTCTGCACTTATTAGAAAAATAGCATCCGTTCTAACAAAAATTTTTCGAATGAATATCTGCACAAAATGTTTTCAAACAAACCTACGTTGGAACAAAATGTTGTCGGGGGTAATTACACAAGTGCAGCAGAATTAACGGTCGTTTTCGCATAAAACCTGTTTTTTATAACGGCAAAAGTTTGTGTTTCATATTTTTTCGTAAAATGTGAAGACAAATAATTGCAATTTGAAGAAAACCCGTTGAGTACAAAAATTATCTGGTTGGTGCTGATGAACGAGTGTAAAAAAATGTTTTCCTCATGTTTTAAAAAATAAGGAGCGATCTTTTCGAAAACTTATAGCAGTAATTGCACAGTAGCAAAAACTACAGCGATAACTGCACTGCAGGTTTTCTAAACTATTAGGTATTTGTTTCTTAAAAAATAAAATATTTTTATTATTATTCGAGAAATATTCACATAAATTCTGCCCCCGATATAGCCCTAGTTGTACCCCTAGACACGTGGGAAATGGAAAAATAATTTCATGCAGATTCAGCACTGCGTCATTATTTTTAGATGTTTATACTAGATTTCGAGAAAAAAAGTGCCAAATTGCAAATATTGATCTAAATTGATTTTTCAATTTAAGGGTGGTGGGGGAAGAATTATTTTAATGGCATATTTTCATTAGGTGTGAAAATTTGTGTAGAAGTTTATGATCAAAATGTTCCAGATGTCATGTAACTAGTAACTAAATATAGGTTTCTTCAGAATATTTTTAAATACTATTTGACCTTGAATGACATTAAAAAAAATTAAATAAAAGTTTAGTAAAATTAGCTGTTGTGGTTGGCAAGTCATGATTTTTCAAAATATTCCTGACTATTTTTGTAATATCTTAGAAACCAAATATTTGACAATTTATTGTTTAAATACCAATTTGTACATAATTTAATTTTCTATCTAAATTAAAAAATTGCAGTTATATTTTTTTAAACAACAAACCCCCTCCCTCGCCCCTTTTGGTTTCACCACCACGCCAAAAGTTAATCAGCTCTTTATCACATGGTTCCATACAATTATTTTTGCTTAAAAGCAATCTTATTATTTTTCTTTAAGATGTTTCCAAGCTAAATCTAAATTTCTAAAACATGTTAATGAGCAACCGAGGGGTGGCTCGGTATTTCCGTTTGGTGTACAGGTAAGGGGAAATACCAGGAAATACTTGGGAAGTACGGAAATACCAGGAAATACTTGAGAAGTACTCGGAAATGCTATATATACTAGGACATCCGGGAAGTGCTTGGGAAATACTAGAAAATACCATTGAAATTTGAGGAAATTCTGGGAAATACCAGGAAACGGTATTTCCTTTTGGTTTACCAACATCGGCGATCGAGCCACCCCTCGCTTTTACCTCTCTATCTGTTTGGACGAAAACAAAAAAATGTGGAAATGAACGGTATAAGAAAAAAAAATCCAATTTTGTTAGCCGAGATGCTCTAAAACAAGATGAAATGAAAAAATCGAATAAAAAATATCTGAACCAAACATAGCTGTGTGGCATATTATTTTAGTCGGATTTTGGCCGCGGGAATCGGAATTCGGTAAAAAATCAACCAGTTAACATAGGCCCGATTTTAGGGTTTTTGGGTCCGCTGAATTTGTGATAGTTTCAAGAAGCGAGGAGGAATTTATGATATTAGGATGAAACTGTTTATGTGGAGACTTAACGAACAAACTTTCATTAAGTTTTTTTGTAGATTTTGACAGCTTTGCTCAACTTCAGTATAAAATTTACCCATGACTTTAGGGCATCATGGTTACCGTGGGAAAAAATTCAGAAAAGAAGCATATGCATGTGATACCTTAATTATGGAGTTCTTAAATCTGCTGAATCCAAATCTGCTGTTAAAAAAAGATTCGGGGATAATCTGGTGAAGTAGGGGGGGAGGGGTATTTCTAGGGTAAACCGTAACAGCTCTGCTCAACCCTATTATAAAACTAACCAATAACTTTTGGACATCAGCCACAAGTTTGAAACATTCAAGATGATGACTACAAAAAAACAAAAGAATAGCATACACATGCGAGACATAAATTATAGGAGTTTTAGGTTTGCTGAAAGAGTGGTAATTCCACCTGAAAAAAGTTGTGTCTTAGTGGACCTTTTTCCGGGGGTAGGTCCGTCCCAAAAAAATTTCCGTCAAAAATATTACCCGTTGAAAATCTCATTTGACCTGTTTTTGGATTTTTCCAAAAAGCTTGGATAGCGAATTTATTCCGATCAGTTCGTTCTTACTGTATAATGGTTGGCCTTGACCTATTTGCAGTTGTTGAATTATTACAAGTTTTATTGGTTTCTATTATTTAGACACAGAGAACAGGTCACCTTAATGTAAGGTTGAAAGTGAATGCATCAATCAAGATATCAAAATTATAATGACAACCGTATAAGAAAAGGTTACTTTGTTGCATTTTCTTAAACGCAAAAAATGTATATTGCCCAAAGGGATAAATGGCCGGTTTATAGGAAATGGCCCATAGTAAATTCTGCAATAAAAATTTTTTTTTATAAAAAACTCACTGCTAAATTTACTTGTAAGTACTAGTCGCAGTTGAGTACAAAATTACCAATCTATGGGCACCTAAGCTCACACTAGGTACTATAGTTATAGTGTACGTGTGAGCTAATATAACTAAAAACTGAAATATATTTTATTGAACTCCAGACTCAATTACCTTTCGTTTGATACCACACAAGCCGTGTTTTGACTTAAACTTTAATTTTTCAATTCTACCCCCACCTTTTTTTTTAAACTAAGATGTATTTTGTTTAAATCCAGACTCAATTACCTTTCGTTTGATATCACACACGCCATATTTCCACATAAACACTAATTTTTTTAATTTACCCCCACCCTTTTTTTAAAAGTAAAATGTATTTTATTTAACTGCAGACGCAATTACCTTTCGTTTGATATTACACACGCCATATTTTTACATAAACTCTAATTTTTGAAATATACCCCCACCCTTATATTTGGCTTGTGTTTGGTGGATTTTGTTCATTTTTAAATGGGACCGGACAGACAGACAGACAGACAGACAGACAGACAGACAGACAGACAGACAGACAGACAGACAGACAGACAGACAGACAGACAGACAGACAGACAGACAGACAGACAGACAGACAGACAGACAGACAGACAGACAGACAGACAGACAGACAGACAGACAGACAGACAGACAGACAGACAGACAGACAGACAGACAGACAGACAGACAGACAGACAGACAGACAGACAGACAGACAGACAGACAGACAGACAGACAGACAGACAGACAGACAGACAGACAGACAGACAGACAGACAGACAGACAGACAGACAGACAGACAGACAGACAGACAGACAGACAGACAGACAGACAGACAGACAGACAGACAGACAGACAGACAGACAGACAGACAGACAGACAGACAGACAGACAGACAGACAGACAGACAGACAGACAGACAGACAGACAGACAGACAGACAGACAGACAGACAGACAGACAGACAGACAGACAGACAGACAGACAGACAGACAGACAGACAGACAGACAGACAGACAGACAGACAGACAGACAGACAGACAGACAGACAGACAGACAGACAGACAGACAGACAGACAGACAGACAGACAGACAGACAGACAGACAGACAGACAGACAGACAGACAGACAGACAGACAGACAGACAGACAGACAGACAGACAGACAGACAGACAGACAGACAGACAGACAGACAGACAGACAGACAGACAGACAGACAGACAGACAGACAGACAGACAGACAGACAGACAGACAGACAGACAGACAGACAGACAGACAGACAGACAGACAGACAGACAGACAGACAGACAGACAGACAGACAGACAGACAGACAGACAGACAGACAGACAGACAGACAGACAGACAGACAGACAGACAGACAGACAGACAGACAGACAGACAGACAGACAGACAGACAGACAGACAGACAGACAGACAGACAGACAGACAGACAGACAGACAGACAGACAGACAGACAGACAGACAGACAGACAGACAGACAGACAGACAGACAGACAGACAGACAGACAGACAGACAGACAGACAGACAGACAGACAGACAGACAGACAGACAGACAGACAGACAGACAGACAGACAGACAGACAGACAGACAGACAGACAGACAGACAGACAGACAGACAGACAGACAGACAGACAGACAGACAGACAGACAGACAGACAGACAGACAGACAGACAGACAGACAGACAGACAGACAGACAGACAGACAGACAGACAGACAGACAGACAGACAGACAGACAGACAGACAGACAGACAGACAGACAGACAGACAGACAGACAGACAGACAGACAGACAGACAGACAGACAGACAGACAGACAGACAGACAGACAGACAGACAGACAGACAGACAGACAGACAGACAGACAGACAGACAGACAGACAGACAGACAGACAGACAGACAGACAGACAGACAGACAGACAGACAGACAGACAGACAGACAGACAGACAGACAGACAGACAGACAGACAGACAGACAGACAGACAGACAGACAGACAGACAGACAGACAGACAGACAGACAGACAGACAGACAGACAGACAGACAGACAGACAGACAGACAGACAGACAGACAGACAGACAGACAGACAGACAGACAGACAGACAGACAGACAGACAGACAGACAGACAGACAGACAGACAGACAGACAGACAGACAGACAGACAGACAGACAGACAGACAGACAGACAGACAGACAGACAGACAGACAGACAGACAGACAGACAGACAGACAGACAGACAGACAGACAGACAGACAGACAGACAGACAGACAGACAGACAGACAGACAGACAGACAGACAGACAGACAGACAGACAGACAGACAGACAGACAGACAGACAGACAGACAGACAGACAGACAGACAGACAGACAGACAGACAGACAGACAGACAGACAGACAGACAGACAGACAGACAGACAGACAGACAGACAGACAGACAGACAGACAGACAGACAGACAGACAGACAGACAGACAGACAGACAGACAGACAGACAGACAGACAGACAGACAGACAGACAGACAGACAGACAGACAGACAGACAGACAGACAGACAGACAGACAGACAGACAGACAGACAGACAGACAGACAGACAGACAGACAGACAGACAGACAGACAGACAGACAGACAGACAGACAGACAGACAGACAGACAGACAGACAGACAGACAGACAGACAGACAGACAGACAGACAGACAGACAGACAGACAGACAGACAGACAGACAGACAGACAGACAGACAGACAGACAGACAGACAGACAGACAGACAGACAGACAGACAGACAGACAGACAGACAGACAGACAGACAGACAGACAGACAGACAGACAGACAGACAGACAGACAGACAGACAGACAGACAGACAGACAGACAGACAGACAGACAGACAGACAGACAGACAGACAGACAGACAGACAGACAGACAGACAGACAGACAGACAGACAGACAGACAGACAGACAGACAGACAGACAGACAGACAGACAGACAGACAGACAGACAGACAGACAGACAGACAGACAGACAGACAGACAGACAGACAGACAGACAGACAGACAGACAGACAGACAGACAGACAGACAGACAGACAGACAGACAGACAGACAGACAGACAGACAGACAGACAGACAGACAGACAGACAGACAGACAGACAGACAGACAGACAGACAGACAGACAGACAGACAGACAGACAGACAGACAACGCAACAAAAAAGTTTCAAAATCATCTGAAACTCAAAGATATATAAAAATTTTTGAAATCGGAGCTTTTTTTTTCTCGAAAAAATTAGGATCACTATAGCTCACACTACTATAGTATAGTAGTAGTGTGAGCTAAAAAATCTTAAAGCGAGTGCCGAAAGAATTTTTGAAATCGCTCTAAATTTGTGAAAGGTATTACTAATAAGGAGGGGTGGAGAAGAGAGGGAGAGGAAAGGGGAAACTAGTAAAATGATGATTTTGTGAAAGGTATAGCTACAACTATTACTAATAAGGAGGGAGGGGAAAAGAGAGGGAAGGAGAATTTAGTAAAATGATGTTGGAAAAAAGTATTCAAGCGTGTGCAGAAAGAACTTTTAAAATCGCTTTATATTTGTGAAAGTTATAGCTATAATTATTACTAATAAGGATGGTTGAGAGGAGAGTGGGAGAGGCGGAAGGGGGACTAGTAAAATGGTTTTGAAAAAAAAATCTGAAAGCGTCTGCAGAAATAATTTTAGCAATCGTTCTATATTAGATAAAATTATGCAAATATGTAGTAGTCAACGACAACTTTTTTGTCAAAATCGGTTCAGCCGTTTAGCATCTAGCACACAAACACATATTTACTTACTTTCTTTCGCCGTGCTGCAGTTGGGTAAAAACATCTGCCAAACGCTTGTCAAATTTTGGACCTACCATTTGTTTGTCGAACTTGCGTAGTCAAAATCTTGTCAAAATCGACGTTACAGAATTTTATTCCTTTTTTTGGCAGTGTAAAAATTTAATGGATGTTGGTTTTGGCTTTTAGGAATATAAAAAAATTATTTGCATTTTTTCCATGGGTGGCTCAAAAGCTTTGCACCCAGGAGGTTCTAAGATGGAATCCAGTGTGTGTTTACACTGTTAACCACAGAACACCAAAGGGACTGTTAACAGACAAACTGTTTTATACTAAAGTTATCAGAACACTGAATTGTCGATGTAACATGTAACACTCTCGTTAAGGCAAGGCCAACACAAAAATAGAGGCCACGACCCTGAAAAAATCAGCTGTTCTCCCGGGGCTGAATTTTACATTGGGTCTTATGGGAGGTCAGACGTTTTTTTATAATATTTTCAAAATGGCACTACAGATTTCCGCAAAATTTCAGTGAAATATTCTCAGACACCATCCCGATATTCCACCAAAGGTTTGTAAGGAAGCAACATGATTAAAAGGTTTAAATCTTCAAGATTTAGCATTCCTTATTTTGAATTCAAATTACCCGCCATGTACCACATGCCAACTGTTATATTTGACATGTATTTGATGTCACATTCGCTTCTACTTTAAACTTAATTTTTGTGTAAGTTAATGAAGCGGCTATGAAAAATTAGGGCTTACTATACATTTAAAAAAAATTGTTCTGCGAGAATATAGTAAAAACAATCTCAAAAACGGCTTTATTTAAAAAAAATCAAATATCCATGAACCGTCATTCCAACTTCAATATGATGTTAAAGACAATCAGCTGTGTCGTAACGTGACCATCAAAAAAAAATCAGCCCCGGATCTGACGTCAACAAAGTGGAGGATCGTGGCCCGTCCATTTTGATAGCCCTGGTTAAGGTTATTAATCTCATCTTATAGTTAGAGTCCCTGTATGTGACAAATATTGGCGGAATGCCAATATCTGTCACATACAGGGACTCTACTTATGGTGTGTCTAATATATTTTTTGACAAGTAGCGCC
Organism: Aspidapion aeneum; assembly: GCA_963576565.1. Classification (NCBI taxonomy): domain Eukaryota; kingdom Metazoa; phylum Arthropoda; class Insecta; order Coleoptera; family Brentidae; genus Aspidapion; species Aspidapion aeneum. The sequence goes on from OY755046.1 coordinate 25,449,302, forward strand.
ATTTAAGAAATACCCTATAAACTAAAGTAGATTTGCTTTCAAAATTTTTTCTACTCCGTTTAGGAATATTCTTAGTATGTTAATCCAAGAATATTTTTGGCAGGTTCATATTTGGTATTTACTATGCATGTGCTGAAACGAAATATTATCACATGATAAATGCTAATAATATACTAATTATATACTTAGAATCTGCACATTCTTTTAAGAAATAGCCTATGCCTAAAAGAACATCCTTTAAAGTAGTTTAAGCGCGTTACCTAATTACCATGTGAATGTTCTTTCAATTATGTGAGATGAGCGATGTTTCCGGACGTTTTAGAGATTTTCATATCAAACTATGTCAAATGCTATCAAACGTTAGTATAACGCATAGCAGGGTATTTAAAGCCCAGCTTCTTCCCTTAGTAACAGTTTTTTTTATTACTCAACTTGAGAAAATTAAGTCAAGGTCGACTCAATTACCACACAGGCCGCACACAAGGGGTTGGTGCTGTGTTACAGGGTGGACTAAATTACATTTAAATATAACTTTTTTTATGTTTGTTTTCGGCACCAATTTGGATGCATGCATAAATACATCCGGCCTTCATTGGCTTTGGCATGGCCCTAATCTTGGGAGGCGTAATCTAGTCAAACCCGTAACCACACATGCAAAGGTGATCCGTGATATTAGGTCTGATCCCCAGTTTTCCTTCTTGCCGCTCACTTCTATTTACTTCTTCCTTTAATAGAAATTAGCCAAATAAAAAATAACTCACAAAGTAATTTTTTTTTTAAATATGGGTATTGTGCAATTCTTTTGTCTTATTTGTGTTGCCGAGAAATATCTTTCAACACACTTTTTTGACCATTTCGAGGAGGATTGATTCCCCTTGACCGCCCGTCTAAGTACGGTCTTGGGTTACATTATTACCGTAACCTGTGCCAGGGAACGCATTTTTTGAAATTTATATCGCTGTATATTTTTTTTAAGTCGGTACCGACCGATTACATACATAGGGGTTTGAAAAAACATACATATGAAAAAGTCTTGCCTATTTTTAACTTTTAGGCAAAATGACACATCGGTTTGTGCCAAACTTGGTTACACCTTTTTAAAGTTATTTAAGAATACTGAACTTAATGTGTGAGAAAACTATATTTAAGCTCACTTGTGCTTGTGAGCTATGGTAAACGTGTCACAAATTAGAAAAATTAAGTTGCTTCGAGTTCAAAATAAATGGATCCATGATGTATCTGATACCTTCCTAGCACATTAAATAGCACTCTCCGAATGAATTCTACGCTATATCAGATTTGAAATCAATTTATGTAAATATTCCAGAAACATAAATTATTGAAGAAAACGCGTTCTACTATATTCCGAAAACGCCATATTGATGCGATGCGATTTCAGTTTAGTCATTAGCAATAATGGATTTTGACCAAAATCTAATCAGCTCTTTACTGTATTATACACTATTTTACCTAAAAATGTAATGAAAATTGCTTTAGCGGTTTGAGAGTTGTCGTGAACAGGCACACACACACACACACACACACACACACACACACACACACACACACACACACAAACATACACACACAAACATACACACACAAACATACACACACACACAAACACACACAAAACCACACACACACAAACACACACACACACACACACACACACACACACACACACATACATACACACACACACACACAAACACACACTAAAAATGTAATGAAAACTGCTTTAGCGGTTTGAGAGTTGTCGTGAACAGGCACGAAATAAAAAATATCTGAACCAAACATAGCTGTGTGGCATATTTTTTTAGTCGGATTTTGGCCGCGGGAATCGGAATTCGGTAAAAAATCAACCAGTTAACATAGGCCCGATTTTAGGGTTTTTGGGTCCGCTGAATTTGTGATAGTTTCAAGAAGCGAGGAGGAATTTATGATATTAGGATGAAACTGTTTATGTGGAGACTTAACGAACAAACTTTCATTAAGTTTTTTTGTAGATTTTGACAGCTTTGCTCAACTTCAGTATAAAATTTACCCATGACTTTAGGGCATCATGGTTACCGTGGGAAAAAATTCAGAAAAGAAGCATATGCATGTGATACCTTAATTATGGAGTTCTTAAATCTGCTGAATCCAAATCTGCTGTTAAAAAAAGATTCGGGGATAATCTGGTGAAGTAGGGGGGGAGGGGTATTTCTAGGGTAAACCGTAACAGCTCTGCTCAACCCTATTATAAAACTAACCAATAACTTTTGGACATCAGCCACAAGTTTGAAACATTCAAGATGATGACTACAAAAAAACAAAAGAATAGCATACACATGCGAGACATAAATTATAGGAGTTTTAGGTTTGCTGAAAGAGTGGTAATTCCACCTGAAAAAAGTTGTGTCTTAGTGGACCTTTTTCCGGGGGTAGGTCCGTCCCAAAAAAATTTCCGTCAAAAATATTACCCGTTGAAAATCTCATTTGACCTGTTTTTGGATTTTTCCAAAAAGCTTGGATAGCGAATTTATTCCGATCAGTTAGTTCTTACTGTATAATGGTTGGCCTTGACCTATTTGCAGTTGTTGAATTATTACAAGTTTTATTGGTTTCTATTATTTAGACACAGAGAAAGACACAGAGAACAGGTCACCTTAATGTAAGGTTGAAAGTGAATGCATCAATCAAGATATCAAAATTATAATGACAACCGTATAAGAAAAGGTTACTTTGTTGCATTTTCTTAAACGCAAAAAATGTATATTGCCCAAAGGGATAAATGGCCGGTTTATAGGAAATGGCCCATAGTAAATTCTGCAATAAAATTTTTTTTTTATAAAAAACTCACTGCTAAATTTACTTGTAAGTACTAGTCGCAGTTGAGTACAAAATTACCAATCTATGGGCACCTAAGCTCACACTAGGTACTATAGTTATAGTGTACGTGTGAGCTAATATAACTAAAAACTGAAATATATTTTATTGAACTCCAGACTCAATTACCTTTCGTTTGATACCACACAAGCCGTGTTTTGACTTAAACTTTAATTTTTCAATTCTACCCCCACCTTTTTTTTTAAACTAAGATGTATTTTGTTTAAATCCAGACTCAATTACCTTTCGTTTGATATCACACACGCCATATTTCCACATAAACACTAATTTTTTTAATTTACCCCCACCCTTTTTTTAAAAGTAAAATGTATTTTATTTAACTGCAGACGCAATTACCTTTCGTTTGATATTACACACGCCATATTTTTACATAAACTCTAATTTTTGAAATATACCCCCACCCTTATATTTGGCTTGTGTTTGGTGGATTTTGTTCATTTTTAAATGGGACCAGACAGACAGACAGACAGACAGACAGACAGACAGACAGACAGACAGACAGACAGACAGACAGACAGACAGACAGACAGACAGACAGACAGACAGACAGACAGACAGACAGACAGACAGACAGACAGACAGACAGACAGACAGACAGACAGACAGACAGACAGACAGACAGACAGACAGACAGACAGACAGACAGACAGACAGACAGACAGACAGACAGACAGACAGACAGACAGACAGACAGACAGACAGACAGACAGACAGACAGACAGACAGACAGACAGACAGACAGACAGACAGACAGACAGACAGACAGACAGACAGACAGACAGACAGACAGACAGACAGACAGACAGACAGACAGACAGACAGACAGACAGACAGACAGACAGACAGACAGACAGACAGACAGACAGACAGACAGACAGACAGACAGACAGACAGACAGACAGACAGACAGACAGACAGACAGACAGACAGACAGACAGACAGACAGACAGACAGACAGACAGACAGACAGACAGACAGACAGACAGACAGACAGACAGACAGACAGACAGACAGACAGACAGACAGACAGACAGACAGACAGACAGACAGACAGACAGACAGACAGACAGACAGACAGACAGACAGACAGACAGACAGACAGACAGACAGACAGACAGACAGACAGACAGACAGACAGACAGACAGACAGACAGACAGACAGACAGACAGACAGACAGACAGACAGACAGACAGACAGACAGACAGACAGACAGACAGACAGACAGACAGACAGACAGACAGACAGACAGACAGACAGACAGACAGACAGACAGACAGACAGACAGACAGACAGACAGACAGACAGACAGACAGACAGACAGACAGACAGACAGACAGACAGACAGACAGACAGACAGACAGACAGACAGACAGACAGACAGACAGACAGACAGACAGACAGACAGACAGACAGACAGACAGACAGACAGACAGACAGACAGACAGACAGACAGACAGACAGACAGACAGACAGACAGACAGACAGACAGACAGACAGACAGACAGACAGACAGACAGACAGACAGACAGACAGACAGACAGACAGACAGACAGACAGACAGACAGACAGACAGACAGACAGACAGACAGACAGACAGACAGACAGACAGACAGACAGACAGACAGACAGACAGACAGACAGACAGACAGACAGACAGACAGACAGACAGACAGACAGACAGACAGACAGACAGACAGACAGACAGACAGACAGACAGACAGACAGACAGACAGACAGACAGACAGACAGACAGACAGACAGACAGACAGACAGACAGACAGACAGACAGACAGACAGACAGACAGACAGACAGACAGACAGACAGACAGACAGACAGACAGACAGACAGACAGACAGACAGACAGACAGACAGACAGACAGACAGACAGACAGACAGACAGACAGACAGACAGACAGACAGACAGACAGACAGACAGACAGACAGACAGACAGACAGACAGACAGACAGACAGACAGACAGACAGACAGACAGACAGACAGACAGACAGACAGACAGACAGACAGACAGACAGACAGACAGACAGACAGACAGACAGACAGACAGACAGACAGACAGACAGACAGACAGACAGACAGACAGACAGACAGACAGACAGACAGACAGACAGACAACGCAACAAAAAAGTTTCAAAATCATCTGAAACTCAAAGATATATAAAAATTTTTGAAATCGGAGCTTTTTTTTTTCTCGAAAAAATTAGGATCACTATAGCTCACACTACTATAGTATAGTAGTAGTGTGAGCTAAAAAATCTTAAAGCGAGTGCCGAAAGAATTTTTGAAATCGCTCTAAATTTGTGAAAGGTATTACTAATAAGGAGGGGTGGAGAAGAGAGGGAGAGGAAAGGGGAAACTAGTAAAATGATGATTTTGTGAAAGGTATAGCTACAACTATTACTAATAAGGAGGGAGGGGAAAAGAGAGGGAAGGAGAATTTAGTAAAATGATGTTGGAAAAAAGTATTCAAGCGTGTGCAGAAAGAACTTTTAAAATCGCTTTATATTTGTGAAAGTTATAGCTATAATTATTACTAATAAGGATGGTTGAGAGGAGAGTGGGAGAGGCGGAAGGGGGACTAGTAAAATGGTTTTGAAAAAAAAATCTGAAAGCGTCTGCAGAAATAATTTTAGCAATCGTTCTATATTAGATAAAATTATGCAAATATGTAGTAGTCAACGACAACTTTTTTGTCAAAATCGGTTCAGCCGTTTAGCATCTAGCACACAAACACATATTTACTTACTTTCTTTCGCCGTGCTGCAGTTGGGTAAAAACATCTGCCAAACGCTTGTCAAATTTTGGACCTACCATTTGTTTGTCGAACTTGCGTAGTCAAAATCTTGTCAAAATCGACGTTACAGAATTTTATTCCTTTTTTTGGCAGTGTAAAAATTTAATGGATGTTGGTTTTGGCTTTTAGGAATATAAAAAAATTATTTGCATTTTTCATGGGTGGCTCAAAAGCTTTGCACCCAGGAGGTTCTAAGATGGAATCCAGTGTGTGTTTACACTGTTAACCACAGAACACCAAAGGGACTGTTAACAGACAAACTGTTTTATACTAAAGTTATCAGAACACTGAATTGTCGATGTAACATGTAACACTCTCGTTAAGGCAAGGCCAACACAAAAATAGAGGCCACGACCCTGAAAAAATCAGCTGTTCTCCCGGGGCTGAATTTTACATTGGGTCTTATGGGAGGTCAGACGTTTTTTTATAATATTTTCAAAATGGCACTACAGATTTCCGCAAAATTTCAGTGAAATATTCTCAGACACCATCCCGATATTCCACCAAAGGTTTGTAAGGAAGCAACATGATTAAAAGGTTTAAATCTTCAAGATTTAGCATTCCTTATTTTGAATTCAAATTACCCGCCATGTACCACATGCCAACTGTTATATTTGACATGTATTTGACTTTGTCATATGTGATTGTCACATTCGCTTCTACTTTAAACTTAATTTTTGTGTAAGTTAATGAAGCGGCTATGAAAAATTAGGGCTTACTATACATTTAAAAAAAATTGTTCTGCGAGAATATAGTAAAAACAATCTCAAAAACGGCTTTATTTAAAAAAAATCAAATATCCATGAACCGTCATTCCAACTTCAATATGATGTTAAAGACAATCAGCTGTGTCGTAACGTGACCATCAAAAAAAAATCAGCCCCGGATCTGACGTCAACAAAGTGGAGGATCGTGGCCCGTCCATTTTGATAGCCCTGGTTAAGGTTATTAATCTCATCTTATAGTTAGAGTCCCTGTATGTGACAAATATTGGCGGAATGCCAATATATGTCACATACAGGGACTCTACTTATGGTGTGTCTAATATATTTTTTG
>OY755046.1:25461062-25563562 GCA_963576565.1 Aspidapion aeneum
TTTTTTTTCTCGAAAAAATTAGGATCACTATAGCTCACACTACTATAGTATAGTAGTAGTGTGAGCTAAAAGTGTTAAATAAAGAAGGTTTTAAACTGAGTAGGTATTATGTTACCGGAAGATACAGGGTGATACAATAAATAAGCAAAATTACCTCTTTAATACACAGGTAATGCCCCTTTCTGACGATGCAAATTTTGTATTCATTTTGATCCCTGTGATCACGTTTTGGGGCTTCTACCGGATTTTGTGCGCGCGTTCTAATTAGAACATGTTCTATAATTACCGCTATTTTTAGAAACAGGGCTAAGATATAGAAATGACATGGGTACCAGCAAAGCTTTGTTTAGCGTAAACTCAAAGATGTATTGATATGAACTAAGAGCAACACGAAAAACTCAAAAAGATACCGTATAGTTGATAGATAGGGCGAGTTTGTAAAGTAATCTAATTTTGTTTACCGATTACATCCGTTTTTTGACATATGACATTATGGCTTTATATATAAAAATAAATCACGGATCTGATACCTTCCTAGCTAGCCTATTAGCACACTTCAAGTGTAAATGTAAATATCTCAAAAAAGTAACGCTCTTACTTACTAAAAGTAATCTACTGTGTTTCGAAAACCGCATATTGATAGTTAGTAGAAAAGTTAGCATTTTTGAAAATTTTTAATTGTCAAAAAACTCATTAGCATTGATAGATTTTCAGCAAAATCTAATCAGCTCGTTAGAGTGTCGAACACTATTTTATCTGAACATTTTATGAAAATCGGTTTAGCGGTTTAGGCGCTATCGAGTTACGGACAAAAAAATATACACACACACATACACACACACAGACAGACATCACGACGCTATTGCTAAAATATGTGAAAATACACCCAAATAACACATTTTCGACGTTATCTGAAAAAAAAAATTTCGTCAAAACTAATACCTTCTCTAGCCATTGCTACGCGGGCTAGGAAGGTAAAAAACACCCGACTGCTAAATCTACTTGTACCTACTAGTCGCAGTCGGTACAAAATTAATTCTTATTATTATTATTAAATAATATTGGGTTCTTGCACCTTCCTCAATGCTAGTATATTTGGAAACTACTTGAAAAGAAAAAAAAAGAAAAAAAGCAAACATACCATGCCGTTTTTTTATTATTTTTTTAGTTTTGTCCCAGAAAACAAAGGTAACAATTTAATGAAAAAAAAAATCGTACAACATTGAACTCTTACATAAATATTAAATCGATCTGTGTTGTAGGGTTAAAAAATTTTAAATAAAAAGTTCTAATAATTTAGGTTAAGTTAAAAAAAAAGATTTTTTTATGATGCAAAAACCCATTCTAAAAATTAAAAATAGCAAAATAATAATAAGTCAAATTGCTTCACAAACAAAAAAACAGAATACTCAAAAATAAAAAATAGTCATGAAACTAAATTAAAAAAAAACAATAAAACGCAAATAATATAAAAAATAACAAAATAAAAAAGGTAAAAGACAGACTGCAATGCAAAGAATCATAGACTAGTAAACCTGTAAACAAAATAACCTGACACAAACTACAATATTTCAAACTAAACAAATTCAAACTAACTAATGTCAATAAAAATAGGCCTATGCAATATAAATATTGCTTTTCTTTAGCAAATATTCTTTAAGTTTGGCTCTAAAAGTTCCTACAGAAAGGGCTACTTTTATTTCATTTGGCAATTGTTTAAACATCACAAATCCTTTATGAAAAACAGAGTTTTGTGCAATCGATGTATTTCTTCTATTTATATAAATGTCACGCTGCTGTCTTGTGTTATAGTTATGAACCTGATCATTATATAATATTTTATCCCTTAAATATTGTGGCGCCTTCCCTGCTTTAATTTTAAAAATCAAAACCAAGGTCATGTACTCAAAAATTTGTTTAACTGGCAACCACTGCAAACATTGCAACATAGATTTTATTGGGACATATCTATTACAACACAAAATCACCCTCATCGCTCTATTTTGTAGTTTTTGTATGCTATCTAATTCATTTTAATTAAGGAGAAATAATATTGTAGCACAATATGTTAGATGAGGGAGAACTGTTGTGTTGTAAACAATAATCCTGACCCACAGACTTAAGTATGGTGCACATCGTGACAAATAGTTAACACTAAAGCTAATTTTAGAAATAATGTAGTTAGCATGATCTTTAAATTCCAACTTCCTGTCCATCAGTACACCCAAATACTTAATTTTCTCAACCATCTCCATACTCTCACCCCCTATATTTATAAAAAATCTTCTTTCTGTAACTTCTTTATACTGATTTTTCCTGGCAACCACGATAAACTTACTTTTGCTATTATTTATTTTTAATTGATTTTTACAAGTGTACTTATATATTTTATTTAAAATATTATTCATTTTTTCAACAATAATTTCTATATTGTCACCAGTTACAGTACACAATCCATCATCAGCAAACATATGAATTTCCACATCATCCACTTCATTCACCATATCATTTATGGAAAGTATGAAGAGAAGAGGATAGGTATAATCATAATGTACGACATGCCTCAACTTTTAGTTTTGATGCCCAAAGCACACTTACGAAATTATACAGTTTTGTATTTTCATAAATCAGGTTATTGGGTAATTTTGTACCCAACTGCGACCAGTAGGTTCATTTAGTAGATTTAGCAGTTGGGTGTTTTTTTTATTTAAAAATTTTTAATTTTCAACTTTTAGGTTTAATCACTATGCATTTATCATCAATTTAGTGTTAACCGGAAAGTAGGTACGTGTAGATTTTATACGGACGCGAACAATATTACCTTCCATTTTTTTTCTTTTTTCGTTGTTTTGTTTTTTTTTTGTGTCAAACATTGAACTATGCCCAAAGGGTAGATATGTGCGTTTATACAAACACTTAGTAAATGTGGGGAAGGGTAGAGGGAGTATAATCGTATTGAAAAAAATCTTAAAGCGTGTGCAGAATTAATTTTTGAAATCACTCTACATTTGTGAAAGTAATAGCTACAACTATTCTGCCATCATAAGCAAAAACACAGTAAGGATATTTGATATTTCTTAGTCAAACAATCTCAGATAATATATTTTAAAAGAGTGTTACCTTAGAATGTGAGCTATCAAATGTGCTTACTGTGTTTTGGCTATGACGGAAGTATTACTAATAAGGAGGGCGGGAAGGAGAGAGGGAGAGGAAGAAGGGTATTAGTAAAATGTTGTTGAAAAAAAATCTTAAAGCGTGTGCAGAAAGAATTTTTGAAATGCAAATTTGATAAAATTATGCGAATATGGTTTTAGAAGAGAGTGGGGCGAAACAACAGGAGGAGAGATGCCTGGAAGCAGGGAGGACTACAAAGTAATTACAGCAAATTAAAGGACATGTGCAATGGGTGATCAAGAAATTTCTTTAAAATCGCCTAAAATTTACTTAAAGCCTACATCATGTGAGAAAATGACGTCTTACGACCGCCATATTGATTCCTGTTTAAAAAGGTCTAGCCTATAGTAACCTTCTGGATCAGTAGCAATTCAACGACCCCTTTTTTGTCAAAATCGGTTCAGCCGTTTAGCCTTAAGCGCGACACAAATACATACATACATACATACATGTCCCAAGCGAAAAACATTACCCTTCCTTTCGCCGTGCTGCAGTTAGGTAAAAACTTCTTTTTTACCTTCCTAGCCCGGGCAGCAATGGCTAAAGGAGGTATTGTTTTCGACAAAATAAATTTTTTTGAGATAACGCCGAAAATGTGTTATTTTGGTGTATTTTGACCTTTCCTAGCTATATCGTCGTGATGTCTGTCTGTGTGTGTGTGTGTGTGTGTGTGTGTGTATTTTTTTTCTGTCTGTAACACAATAGCTCCTAAACCGCTGAACCAATTTTCATAAAATTTTCAGGTAAATTAGTGTTCGACACTCTAACGAGCTAATTAGATTTTGGTCAATATCCATTAATGGTAATCACAGGTTTTTGACAAGTAAAAAAATTGAAAAATGCCAATAATATTTTGACTCTTCCTTGTTTATATATTCTTGAAACAATTTGTCTGATAAATAAACATCTAAATTACTTTGAAATAAACCAAAATACTTATTCAACGAGACAAGTTAATAATCTTACATTACCTATACCACATTCATTTTTATTTAAAAAATCCATAATTTATAACGGTATAAAATTGTATAATAATTTGCCAAACAATATAAAACTTAATAATAACTATAACATATTTAGAAATAGGTGCAAGGATTTTCTTATCACTAAAGCTTTTTATTCAATTAACGAATTTCTTGATCAGAGTTACAATTAAGGAATAATTTTAAACTTAAAATTCTCAATTATTATAAAAAAACAAGTAAATTAAAAAAAAAAAAAAAAAATATATATATATATATATATATATATATATATATATATATATATATATATATATAATCAAACAACATAATTAAACCACTTATTGGATGGATTTATATATTTTATATTTTTTAAATGATTTTTTCTATTATTATTATTAGTTATGTATTTGCTTTGTCTACAAAGTTTTATACTTTATATAAGACAATAAAGCTTGATTTGATTTGATTTGATTTGAACTTTTTAATGGAGCATCGCATTAATGTGCAGTTTTCGAAATAAAGTAGACTGCGTTTTGCTCAATAATTTGTGTTATAACCAAAAACTTCGTAGGAGCTTTAGTTTCCGAGATATTTAAAAAAAAATTGTTTTTAATCTGATTATCATAGCATCACTTGAAGTGTAATAGGCTAGCTAGGAAGGTATCAGATCTGTCATGGATCCATTTATTTTTCTTAACTTTGCTCTTCTCAAATTTTATTTATTTTTTGTCCATGCATGAGTACAACATTTTCAATGTAATTTCTGATTCAGATCTGTATCCAGCTTTATCACTATCTATATCTTCCAAAATCGCAATTTTACTAATAGCACCATGAAGCATTTTAATTAAAACAAACGGATCCATTAAGGATCTGATACCTTCCTAGCTAGCCTATTCGCATACTTCAGGTGAAGCCATGATATCAGCCTTGAAAACAGTGTTTGTAAATATCTCAGAAACTAAAGCTCCTACAAAGTTTTTGGTTATAATATAAATTATTGAGCAAAATGTGGTGCTATTGCTATATTTCGAAAACCGCATATTGGTGCGATGCTACGTTAAAAAGTAAGCATTTTAAAAAATTTTTAATTGTCAAAAAGCTGTCATTAGCATTAAGGGATTTTAATCAAAATCTAATCAGCTCATAAGAGTGTCAAACACTATATTACCTGAAAATTTCATCAAAATCGGTTTAGCGGTTAAGGAGCTATCGTGTTACGTACAGACACACACACAGACAAAATACACCCAAATAAAACATTTTCGGCGTTATCTCAAGAAAAATTGTTTTGTCAAAAATAATAACTTCTCTAGTCACTGTTGCGCGGGCTAGGAAGGTAAAAGACAGCTAATTTTAATGTTGTATACATTCATCAAAGATTGCTTACCGACTGGGTGTAAATGGTTTATACAGTTTGACTTGTGGTAACCGATGGAACGGAAATCGACACCACAAACAATGCTCAAGTGTATAAAAATTATAGTTAAATTAATAGAAATTATATCATACAATATCAGGACGGTCATCGTTCATCAATATAGCAAAAGTCGTAGAATTTGGCTTTGTGTGCTTTGTAAAAATCAATTTGTTGACTTCGGTTTCGAGGGTCAGTTACCGTATAAAATATCTAGAGTAAGATTAGGAACAGACATTGGACAATGTGTACTTTTCTCACTTCTTTTCTTTGAAACACTGCAAATGTTATGTGAAGTTTAAAACAATGTAAGGTATGCCGATGATACTAGACTAAACCCAGCACTGGTTGTTCTATATGGGTGGGTTGTAAAAGGGGTAATTACCCCTCCAAACAATGATTTTTTCGTAGCAGTATTTAATAAGTTCCCACTACATGTAAATGAAATGTGCCGCAGGCAAAAGGTTTTCGAAAATAAAGTAATTTAAAATTGGTAAAAAATGCGGTTTATGCATTGGTTATTACCTTCCTAGCCCGTGCAGCAATGGCTAGAGAAGGTTTTCTTTTCGACAATTTTTTTTTTTAGATAACGCTGAAAATGTGTTATTTGGGTGTATTTTGACCTATCCTAGCAATATCGTCGTAATGTCTGTCTGTGTGTGTGTTTTTTTTCTGTCCGTAACACGATAGCTCCTAAACCGCTGAACCGATTTTCATTGAATTTTCAGGTAAAATAGTATTCGACACTTTAACGAGCTGATTCGATTTTAGTCAAAATCCATCGATGGCAATGACAGTTTTTTGACAATGAAAAAATGTAAAAAAATCTAACTTTTCAACGGAGCATCGCATCAGTATGCGGTTTTCGGAATAAGGTGGACTATATTTTGCTCAATAATTTGTGTTATAAACAAAAACTTTGTAGGAGCTTTAATTTCCGAGATATTTACAAAAAACTGTTTTCAGAGATGATTATCATAGCTTCACTTGAAGTGTGCTAATAGGCTAGCTAGGAAGGTATCAGATCCGTCATGGATCCATTTATTTTTTTTTACATAAACTAGAGATTATAAGCTTTATGTCAAGGGGGGGAAACGGGCCCCTTCTCCCCCCCTGGATCCGCTACTGGTCACATAATGCTTAAAACAAAACAAACACTCAAAAACTAACGGTTCAATTAATAAGTAAAAGTGCAAAAAGGGGCTATATTAATAGTAATGGTACTTTATTGATAGCAAATTGAAACATTGTTTAACCACTTTACGTATGAAAACGGTTAGATATACTTATTAAACAAAACGTCGTGTTTAAAATAAAGAAAAGAAGTCTGGAATTTGGACAAGGCTCCTAATATTTAACTTGATTAGTTTTCGATACATTCACCCTGTAACAATGAAAAAAAGTCAAACGTCTTTAAAAGCACAACTTTTCAATGTTCCTTTTAATTTCCCAATTTTTTAAAGAGGCAGATGATAAATAAAAAAAAAGGCTAATACCGAAGCAAAAAAAGGGTAAGGGACTATTTATAGTTTTAGTAACACCTTAAAGCAATTAATATCTTTCACTTATTTTTATTGAATAGGAAGGATGTCAAATTCCGGGTTAAAAAACTTCACTTTTATGCTTTACTACTTGGGGTTATTATATTAGGACCGGTAATAACATTTGTCAACTATGAATATGGTGAGTTCCTTATATCAAAAGCGAGCGAACAATTTTCATGCACCAGTTTCACCTTTTTTCTGCAAGTGATTTTTATAATTTGTTTATGAATAATATTTTTCTTCTATTCTGTCATTTTCTTTACGTTTTTACTACTACTATGTCGGTTTAGAACGTTTTTCTACGTTGTCCGACGCCTATTCTCCACCTCCTTCGATCCTGACAATCATCCTCAGTCAGATTTTTTTGACTCATTGATCTTTGGATTGACTGTTGCCATTCTAGTTTAGGACGCCCTCTTTTTCTGCGCCCTATTGGTTGCCATTCTAGGACCTGCTTTGGTGATCTTTCGTCGTTCATCCGTTGTACATGGCCGTACCATATCAGTTGCCTTCGGTTCGGTTCGGTTCGGTTCATTCCCATTCTTTCTTTTATGATCTCATTTCTTCTGTGATCTATTCTAGATATTCTCATTGATCTTCTTATTGCATCGATTTCGACACTTTCCATTTTTGTTTTGTACTGTTCTGTTACGCCACAAGTCTCTATTCCATACAACAGCGTGCTTTTGACCATTGTTTCATATATGTTAAATTTTACATTCTTTTTTATCTCTCTGTTCCATAAAATACTGTTAAGACATCCAATAACTTTTTTTGATTTTACTATTCTTTTTCCAATTCTTTACAGTCTGTACCTGTCTCATCAAATGTGACACCCAAGTATACATACTCATTGCATGGAGATATTGTTTGTCCATTTTCTAGTACTAACTCACTGGATTCGTTTCCAATACATAAGTACTGTGTCTTGTCCACGTTCACTGTTAATCCATACTTTTGGTATTCTTCTGTTAACTTTCTCATCATATACTCCATGTCTTCTTTATCATTAGCCACAATTACTTGGTCGTCAGCAAACTGTAGTGTGTATATGGTAAATCGGTCGTTAAGTTGTATTCCCATGCCGTGCACTTTACGTTTCCAGTTTTTTAGAGCTACTGCGATATATATTTTAAAAAGAGTTGGAGAGATACAACAACCCTGTCTTAAGCCTTTTGTTACCAGGAATTCTTTTAAAAGTCGATTTCCAATTTTAATTTTAGATTTTGACCCTTTGTATAGTTCTTTTATCGCTTTTATGTATATATGATTGATATTAGTTTGCTCTAACACTGTCCATAATTTTCTACTGGAACGGTATCATATGCTTTTTGTAGGTTTACAAAGGTAACATGAGTCTCTATATTTCTGGCGCTTCTTTTCTCAATTACTTGTTTAAGACAAAAAAACATTATCACTACAAGATCTGCCTGCGCGAAACCCACTTTGCTCTTCTTCTTCTTGTTCATGAAAATCATTCTCTATTAGATCTCTAAGAATCCTACCGTACAATCTACTTAGAGTACTGGTTACTGAAATTCCTCTGTAATTCTTGCAATCCAGCTTGTTTCCTTTTTTATATATTGAGGATATGAATGCAAGTTTCCAATCTGGAAACTGGATGTCCGTTTATGCATTGGTTAATAATATATGTGAGATTTTCGACTAGTTTCTCTGATCCATATTTGAGCATTTCAGCATATATTCCCCCAGGTCCGCTAGCTTTTCCGGATTTAAGCTTTTTAATATTATTCTTTATCATTTCTTTTCCGATGATTACTTCCTCTCCATGTACTTCTATGTCTCTTCTCGGAGAGGCTGCCAGATATTCGGGTCTCGTCTCCTGCAGCAGTCCCTTGTAGTGTTCTGTCCATTGTTCTGGTTTGATTATCTGGATGTTTACTTTTTCTTTTGTTGGGTTTTTGACTGTAGAAATGAATTTCCATACTTCAGAACTCTGCCTACCTCCTACGTGTGTATTTATGTCGTGGCACTTGCGCTCGAACATTTCATTTTTTTCTGTGCGTATCAAATTTCTTAGCTGTCTTCTGGTTTCCCTGTAGATTTCTAGGTCTCTTTACTCCTTAGTACTGAGCCATTTCAAGTATGTACGTTTTTTCTCTTTGACCATTTCCTGTATTTTGTCCGTCCACCACATCTTCCTGTTATTTCTATTATCTTGGTACCGAACAGCTTCGTTGCTTGCTTCCTTCAAGCTTTTTATTATGTTTGTATATATCTCTTCAAATAAGTGATTTGTGTTTATTAATTTTTCATCTAATCGGTTCTGATACAATCTTCGAGTACTTTCGATTTCTAGACTTGTATTTTTGATTGTCTTCGATGCTTTCTAGGTTTTCATTTTTTTCTAATACTTTCATCCTTATTTGTTTTTCTTAAAGGGAATAATATTTTTGCTCTTACCAGATGGTGGTCAGATCCACAGGTAACACCACGAAGTGCTCGCACATCATACCACTTTAATTGCGAGTGTTGTCCACCTATAGCATAATCAATGATTGATTTAAGATTTCTTGTTGGCTGAATCCAGGTATATCGATGAATATCCTTATGTTTAAAAAAACCATTATTTATTTTTAGGTTGTGGGTTTCACACAATTGCCAATCAGTCTTAAGCCATTATTATTTGTGACTTCCTCTCCAAATGGTCCTATCACTTTGCTCTGGGTTTGCCTACCAGTTCGGCTATTAAAAACGCCAAGCATAATTATTTCTCTGGTATTACCGATTTTTGTGATATTCTCATCAAGTTGATCAAAGAACATTTGTTTTGTAGCTACTCTTTCGTCATCTGATGGTTCGTAGACTGCTATTATGCTTATATTATGTCCAAGCATCTTCATGTTCACTCGAAGTATGTTTTCACTAATGCAATCGTAGTCTGTAATTTTATTCTTTAGATTTTTCTTTATTAACAAGGATACCCCTCTGGCTGCTCTTCTTTCTTTTGGGACTCCAGTGAATATATGGACAAAATTACCGACACTATTCGTACCTGTTCGTTTCTTTTTTGTCTCAGTAAGTGCAATAATATCGATTTTGCAATTCTGGTCTTCGGTTGCAATAATGTCCAACTTTTGATTCAATCCCTGTACGTTCCATGTAGCTATATTCATAGTCCTTTGTCTTTGCTTTTTTCGTCTTCGAGAGTTTCCATCCATTGCTCCGAGGCTTTGTTTAGGCTTTTTGGTAACTGCTTTGTTTTACAAGTATTAGAGAACCAGTCTAATGCCTCAACCCCCTACTTGGAGGGCCAGGATTTTTAATCAAGGTTTTACTCCCCTAGCCTTTGACGAGCCAACGCCATACTGTAAGGCAACAGCTGTAGTCTTTTATACTATCCCTAAAAGAAAGGGTTGCCACCTTCGCTATGATCACCGTACCGAGGTCCATTCTCTCCGCCTTTCATATCGATGTGGTCTTCTCCCATAACCCTGGGAAAGGGACCCTACACAGGTGCTAACTCTCCGGGTCAGAGAGTACCTGGAATCTACGAAGGGCAGGGGTCGATTCATTTCCCCTGATAGATATCTGACGAGGCCTACCCGTACCCGTACGTTTTTACTATTTTCTTAAATTATTTTAATCTTTTTAATAGTAAGAATTTTTTTCAGCAGGGCCACCATCATTAACGTATTAAGCGGAGGAGACTAGGAAATAAACAAAAAAATCGGCCGTCTAGATAAACAATTTGTATTAAAAAACGTACTTTTGCAATAAGAAGTCCTCGACTATTTTTGTTTGGTCCATATAAAACTCCATTTTCTTTCTCTTTAAAAATCATCAACATTATCCCATCTTTCCTTTACTTTTATTTCTTTTTTATTCCAATGTAAGGGAAAAAGACAAAACTGTTCTTCTTAAAAACCCTTACTATATTAATGAGACAACACTAAATATGGATATATAAGAAGCAGTGATCACTTTAAAACGTGCGCCAGGCATTTTATTTTGCTGCTCCTTCGTTTTTCTTTATTAAACCAGTGCGAGAGAAAAAAAAACAAAACTATTCTCAATTACAGTCCCTCACTAAAACAAAGGAATTATAAGCATGCTGCAATGGTCTAGGCCCGCGTAAAGTATCCTATATGGTTACTCTTTTGTTAAAGCGATGCGAGAGAAAGAGACAAAACTATTCTTGATTAGAAGGTCTCAATAAATAGAACAAAAAAAAACATCTCTCATTTTGTTAACCGTATTTTGTTTTGGATCAGATGCGCTGTTGCTGACCTGTCTCTTTACGGTTCGGAATTGTTTTAGTGTTTTTTTTTAAATAATATCTTCGATCTGGACTCAAAATTAATCTTAAAAGCCTTTAAAATGGTGCGGGAGTGTATTTTGTGTTAAAATCTCGACTATCGTAATCCAGAAGTTTTGTTTCACAAGTAAGTTCAATATTAAACTTGTTTGACCTTCAAAAGAAAACAAAGACCAGTGCCGTAGAAATCAATACAAAATCAGGAAAAAAATATTAGGCCATTATATAAATAATTATTTATTTGTTATAAGTGGTTAAACATAAGTTTAGTTAAAAAATGTACAGGGTGTCCCAAGTTTTGGGGTTCTGATATTTTAACTGAACTACGAGCCTTGATTTTCAACAGATAAGGTAAAAAAGGTATCTTATTAATATGGCAAGTAATTTTTTTTACCTATACCTTTTTTATTTAATCGTTTTTTTTTTGTGTAAACAGTTTGTTTTTAGATTTGGAACGAGAAAATTTTTTAACTTGGATTAGTCCTTTTTACCTACTCTTAATTTTTAAGGTTGTCTAGCCTAAAATAAAATACACCAACGTAAAAGCATCTTAACCAAACATCTAAAAAGTGTAAAGACGAGGTATCTACACGCTGACTTGTTTTTAACCCTATAAAATGTCAGCAAAATTTTTTATTCAAAAAATTTAAAAACAATAAACTATAGTTACCTACTTATTAATTTGTTCTTTGTTAAATAAAATCCATTTTTAAGGATGACCAAAAAATTGATTGCAATTTATTTAAAAAATTTCGGCCCTGGTATCTAAATAACTCTATTTTTTACATCATTTATAAAATATTTTTTGATTACCTATTTTTAACTATAAGCGAGAAGATATAAATAATGTTTTTTTTATTTAACTCATTTTAAATGTTAAATAAAAAAAGGTATTTTACAAAATAATATTAACATTAAGTTATGTGTCAAAAAATAAAAGTGGCAAATAAAATTAATTTTTTAAACTAAAATGATATTTGGTTCAAATTGCATTGTTTCATTACATTTTCATAATATTATATTCAAATGTTTTTTTTTTCAAAAATATTCTGTTTAAAAGACAATTTGAGTTGTCATTTTGTTCAAAAATTACTTTTTAAATTACATTTTGTTCAAATGGCGTTTTGGATGAAAACAGTTTGTTTTAAAACATTTTGTTCAAACATCCACCTGATAAAAAATTTTCAGTTTGTTGAAAAAATAGTTTTTCGAATGACATTTTATCGAATGGGGTTTTTTGCAAAAACATTTTTTTTAAATAAAAAATAAATTTTCGAATGACATTTTTTTCAAACATTTTGTTTGAATGTCAATCTGATTGAAAACATTTCGTTAAAAAATATCTTTTCTACATGACATTTTGTTCGAAAGCAGTGGGTTTGTATGACATCTTGTTCAAATGGCAGAAAGCATTGAGTTTAAATGATATAATTTTTTTAGTTTCAAAAATATTTTGTTCCAATGACGATCTGATGGCACATTTTATATGAAAACATCTTTGTTAGATTATATTTTTTGGAAAAACATTTTGTTCAAAATTTTTAAATAAGAATCTGATCAAAGACATGTTCCACTGTTTTTTTTAACATTTTGTTCAAATGACAATCTGACCGAAACCATTTGCATTCGAAAACATCTTTTTCAAGTGATATTTTGTTCGAGTTGCATTTTTTTCGAAAACATTTTGTTTGAGAATCTTTTTGTGCAAAAATTACTTAAATTGATATGCCATTTTGTCAAATTGTTTTGTTCAAAAACATCTGTTTTGAATTTTGTTTGAAAGCAGTGTGATTGATTGGCATTTTCTTCGTAAACATTGTGATCGATATTATGTTCAAATGATCTCTTTTTTGAAAACATTTTTTAATGACCTTCTGATCACATTTTGTTCACTGTTCCATAAAAAAATTTTCTTGAAATGGATACGTTTGCTATCAATTGATTAGAGTTCAGTGTGGTTAGATTAACAGGTTAGGATCAATTGATAAAGGTAACACCGATTGCGACCTCCAAAAAAGAGACACAAAGGAGCTAGATTTTTGAAGAGTTTTCTGTTTGAAGAAAATGTTCTCGAACAAAACTTTATTCAAACAAAATGTCATTCAAAAAAGATGTTTTTGAACAAATTGTTTTAAAAAAATGTCAAGTGAACAAAACATCATTCGAAAAAGATGTTTTCAAAAAAACTATAATAAAGCAATTGCTACAGAACAGAAATTGATATTCTCAAATACCAAATTGCAAATAATGCAAAGACCTAAAACTATAAACAACAAGTGAAATTAAAGAAAGAAAAATAAGAAAAAAGTTTTTCAACAAAAAACAAATGGGTAAAACTAACCCCACGTATGGGGTGCATCTTAATAAATCCACAAAGTATAAGCAAATTGTGTCCCCATCAAAGCAATAAATCGAGGGCTTTTTCAAAAAAAGTCCATCCAAATAGAGCTCTGTTAATTTTTTACAATATTACTACCAATTTTTCATAAAAAAAGGAACTAAAAATTTATTTACTTTTTCATATACAAAAGAAAAGTGGCACTATACATATCTAGCTTTAAAATTGTAATTATGGGGGTGATCTAATTGTCGCTAGGAAAAAGAGAACCTTTAATACCGTTTTCGGCTGCCGGAGACGACTTCACAATTCTCGGTGAGTGCCCCGGTTCGAATATCAAGTTGGCTCTCAAGTTTTTATTAGAGCCTGACTCTTATTTTTAATGTTCGACTTCTGTATTTGAGAACCTAACCTCAACAATGCTATTAATGTAAATTTTTATTGTCAATACGTATCTATTCAGCTGTAAACTGAATTAAATTGCTTGTTTTAATAAGTTAGGTATTTACTGTTAATAAATAAGTATTTTGCCGCCGTCACTGGTAAATCGATCGACCCATTCAATGTATAAAGAATAAACATACGTCTGCTGTGTGTCGCACAGCGTTGCCATCGTCTTTCCAAAAAATATTTCTCTTCTTTTCCAACTTATTGAAGCATCCAAGGGTCAAATCGAATTGTTTTGATGAATGAATTTTTGCCGCGGTTCCTGGTCTCCTCCGGTTAATACGTTAATGGTCACCATGCAAGGGGTATATGTAGGATCACTGCATCCTGGAAGCCAGGCGTCTCCAGGGGTAGCGACACCAAACATAACCTCATTTACGAAAAACGCAAATCTGACACTGTCAGGAGCGTTTTACGTTCAAAAAAATAAATAAGTTTTTTATGATTTTAATATTTATTAGGACCCTGTGTTAGGACCCACACAGCTCAAGAAACCAAAAATATAGTTTGCATGTTATATATATTCTATATAAATTTTTTATGCCCTCTAGAAAATAAAAGTGTACGTTTAAACCCTTTTTTCAGGGGCTAAGGTAGTATTTCTTGTCCCCAGTGATTAAAAGTAATTTTTTTTAAACCATAAACGCGCGGATTATTTTATTTTATCATAATACAAAAAACAAAAAGGAATCAAGATATATACACGATAACGATTATTTTGTTGCTTCCAGCTTGCCGTAAGCTTACTGTACTTTGCTGATGACTTGGTTTCGATTGTTATTGTGTCCTTCGGCATAGAATATTGCTTCCATATAAACGAAGCATTTAACTTTCTAGACTTCTCCAGAATGTAAACCAGGAAACGGTGAAATTTTCGAAATTCTGTTTATTGCATCATTTTCGGTACTGAAAGTTTTCTTTCTTTGGTGGCCTTTTCAATGCCCATCTCAAAGTAAAAATATGTTTTATTCTTTGGTCCCTTGTTTGTTCCATCTTCGAGAAATATAATTCGAACTTTTTCTCGACTAAACTTATTTAGTTTGTTATGAAATAAATATTATTTTTTCCACATTGTTTGTTAGCATCTGACTGACTTTTGTTTAATGTAATGCCATGACAACTCTCACTGCCCACTGTTTTATTATATACGGGGGGTTGACACGCTAAAACCACAGTACGGTAAGTGGTTAACCTATTTATTTAGTTTATGATTATTATTATTTTTATAGTATATAAAAATAAACCTTGGCATTAAAGTCCCTTTTAGTCACTTAGAAAATTCCTGCCGTGGGATTAAAAGTAAACACTGTACGCCCCAGGCTTATAATATACCTACTATTATTTTTATTAGTGTTCAAAAAAAAAGCGGGCGGCGAAGAAAAGGTCGAAATTACAAAAACTCGAAAATACGAAAGTTTAAAAGTATAAAAGCTCGAAAAAACAAAAGATTGAAAAACAAAAGGTCCAAACAAAGATCTAAAGTAGCTACACTGTAATGATTGCAAAACAAAGTAGATAAAGAGATATACAGGTATGTACACACACACACTCATAGAAAAGTTTTAAAAAAATCAACATCCAATAAAAACTCAAGGTCTAAGAATTTTTATTTACCATCTGTAGGTATTTTTTTGGGTAGCAACACGACGGGTCGCAGAACGTTGTTCGAAAACATTTTCTTTGAATGGAAATTTTTATGAAAACAATTTCTTCTAATGGAAATTTGTTTGAAAACATTTTTTTTGAACGGAAATTTGTTCGAAAACCATTTCTTCGAACAGAAAATTGTTTGAAAAAATTTTCTTCCTTCGGAAATTTGTTCGAAAACATTTTTTTCAAACGGAAGTTTCTTCGGAAACATTTTTTTCAAACGGAAATTTATTCGAACACCATTTCTTTGAACGGAAATTTGTTCGTAAGCAATAGTTGTTCAAAAACATTTTCTTCGAATAGAAAACATTTTCTTCGAAAGCAAGTTTTTCAAAAAAAGACGCTCTAGACCTGGATTCCCAAACCTAACACAATTCATATAGTTTGACTAAGGCAAGGTCTTTCTAACATTTTTTTTCAAAAAAACCCTGACTTCTTTCCCGGGATCGTAAACTGTCTGAAAATTTGTCTACTTTCCTCCTTTTAGAAGGTCGAAATTGGTATCTTCCTAAACTTTGTCAATTGATCGCAAACGTATCCCAACCGGTCCAGATACCCCCTGATGTGCTCAATTGAGAAAGGTTAGAGTAACATCGATTTCAACCTTCCAAAATGAGGACCGGAAAGCTAATTTAGGGAAAGAATTTTTCGAAAATAGGTTTTGGTTGGTTCGGTTTGGTTTCACAAAAATTTGTTTTCAAAGAAATGTATCTGAACAAATTCCATTTTAAAATAATATATTCGAACAAATTTTCGTTCAAAGAAAATGATTTCAAAAAATTTCTGGTTGAAGAAAACGTTTTCGAACAATTTTCCTTTCGAAGAAAATGTTTTCGAACAATTTTCGGTTTGAAGAAAATGATTTTCGAAGTTTATGCTTTCGAACAATAATATTAAAAATTTGGTCTTTTTCTAACAATTTGAAATATACTATAAAATTATAAGTAATTAAAGCCTAACGTTAATAAAACTCGAACTGTTTTTGGGCTTTTTTTGTCTTTTGATAAAATGAAAAAATCAGGATAAAAAATGACTAAAAAAGAACCACAAAACCTAAAAACTCCGAAAAAATAGAGAAAAAAACTTGAAAAATAAACTAAACAATGCAAAAAATAGCGTATAAACCTTGTTATTAAAGTTTTATTTTGTCCTTTGATATATTATATAGTAATAATAAACATTTAACATACAAATGTATTTATGTCCTGTTTGTTTATTTATTACATATTATTTTTATACAAAAAACACAAATAATATTTAAAAGAAAATGATTTTTAACAATATATACCTACAATAAATATTCATAACCCAAAAACTCAAGAAACATATTTTTGGGGGACGGACAAAATACAGGAAATGGTCAAAGAGAAAAAACGTACATACTTGAAATGGCTCAGTACTAAGGAGCAAAGCGACCTAGAAATCTACAGGGAAACCAGAAGACAGCTAAGAAATTTGATACGCACAGAAAAAAATTAAATGTTCGAGCGCAAGTGCCACGACATAAATACACACGTAGGAGGTAGGCAGAGTTCTGAAGTATGGAAATTCATTTCTACAGTAAAAAACCCAACAAAAGAAAAAGTAAACATCCAGATAATCAAACCAGAACAATGGACAGAACACTACAAGGGACTGCTGCAGGAGACGAGACCCGAATATCTGGCAGCGTCTCCAAAAAGAGACATAGAAGTACATGGAGAGGAAGTAATCATTGAAAAAGAAATAATAAAGAATAATATTAAAAAGCTTAAATCCGGAAAAGCTAGCGGACCTGGGGGAATATATGCTGAAATGCTCAAATATGGATCAGAGAAACTACTCGAAAATCTCACATATATTATTACCCAATGCATAAACGGACATCCAGTACCTAATGATTGGAAAATTGCATTCATATCCTCAATACATAAAAAAGGAAACAAGCTGGATTGCAACAATTACAGAGGAATTTCAGTAACCAGTACTCTAAGTAGATTGTACGGTAGGATTCTTAGAGATCTAATAGAGAATGATTTTTATGAACAAGAAGAAGAAGAGCAAAGTGGGTTTCGCGCAGGCAGATCTTGTAGTGATAATGTTTTTGTCTTAAACAAGTAATTGAGAAAAGGAGCGCCAGAAATATAAAGACTCATGTTACCTTTGTGGACCTACAAAAAGCATATGATACCGTTCCAGTAGAAAAATTATGGACAGTGTTAGAGCAAACTAATATCAATCATACATACATAAAAGCGATAAAAGGACTATACAAGGGTCAAAATCTAAAATTAAAATTGGAAATCGACTTTCAAAATAATTCCTGGTAACAAAAGGCTTAAGACAGGGATGTTGTATCTCTCCAACTCTTTTTAAAATATATATCGCAGTAGCTCTAAAAAACTGGAAACGTAAAGTGCACGGCATGGGAATACAACTTAACGACCGATTTACCATATACACGCTACAGGTTGATGACGACCAAGTAATTGTGGCTAATGATAAAGAAGACATGGATTATATGATGAGAAAGTTAACAGAAGAAAACCAAAAGTGGGGATTAACAGTGAACGTGGACAAGACACAGTACTTATGTATTGGAAACAAATTCAGTGAGTCAGTACTAGAAAATGGACAAACAATATCTCCATGCAATGAGTATGTATACTTGGGTGTCACATTTGATAAGACAGGTACAGACTGTAAAGAATTGGAAAAAAGAATAGTAAAAGCCAAAAAAGTTATTGGATGTCTTCACAGTATTTTATGGAGCAGAGAGATAAAAAAGAATGTAAAATTTAACATATATGCAACAATGGTCAAAAGCACGCTGTCGTGTGGAATAGAGACTTGTCGCGTAACAGAAAAATACAAAACAAAAATGGAAAGTGTCGAAATCAATGAGAATATCTAAAATAGATCACATAAGAAATGAGATCATAAAAGAAAGAATGGGAATCGAGGGAAGCATAACGGATAACATCAGTAGAAGGCAACTGATATGGTACAGCCGTGTACAACGGATGAACGACGAAAGATTACCAAAGCAGGTCCTAGAATGGCAACCAATAGGGCGCAGAAAAAGAGGGCGTCCTAAA
The DNA here is from genome assembly GCA_963576565.1 of Aspidapion aeneum. NCBI lineage: Eukaryota > Metazoa > Arthropoda > Insecta > Coleoptera > Brentidae > Aspidapion > Aspidapion aeneum. The sequence continues at coordinate 25,479,954 of OY755046.1, forward strand.
CTAGAATGGCAACAGTCAATCCAAAGATCAATGAGTCAAAAAAATTTGACAGAGGATGATTGTCAGGATCGAAGGAGGTGGAGAATAGGCGTCGGACAACAAAGGAAAACGTTCTAAACCGACATAGTAGTAGTACATATTTTTTATTTCTTAAGCTGTATAAAAACGAGTTCTTTTTAAGTTTTATTAAAAAAAAAAAAATTTCTCAGACTGTATAAAAATGAGTATTTTTCACGAACGTCTATGGAATTTTGAGTACGGTTTTGACACTCGTGTCGCTACCCCTGGGAGACGCCAGGCTTCCAGGATGCAGTGACCCTAGGTGTATGATGTCGCAAAACCTATTTCGCACAACTTGACAGGTGACCTTACCATGTGTTCGTATATTTTCGCTGCTCATAGGGATATTAGTCTCATTTTTTAATTTTTCGGTTATTTGGGACATGCGCAGTTAAATAGTTTCAACTCTATTAGTTACTAACGGTTAACGATTCACGTTACTTGCGGTCGAATCTTGCAAGATACCAAGAGGATCCAATTCTTGGAAACTGGCGGATTTAATTTTGTCGCTTATGATGAAATTCGTTTTTTAACAAAAACTTGTAAATTAACATATACATTGCAGAAATGTTGGCGCAACACAATAAATTGATAAGATGGCTGTCAAGTCCAAGGTGCTGCCTGCGCGACAATTTAATGCCAACGCATTTGTAAATTTTAATTAGATTAAAAAACACGAGAATAAAACTGGAAAACGACAACATGACAGACAACTCATTTTTGACAGCTAAATAACGTAAAATATTGTGCCTGCCAAAGGTAAAAATTAGACCTCTTAATATTACGCGACATCTGTAATTTAACATTGCAAAAGGTCCCCAGTTTCATCCACCCACGGATTTATTAACCTCAAAATTAATAGCTGACATATTATTATATTTTGCTGAAAAATCTAAAAATCACTGCTTCATGTTTTTGACATTGTGGTCCCATTTCTGTTGGCAACTCTGTTTTTTTTTTAGGTTAATGGGCAGCGCGTTATTTTTTTTTTTAAAGTTTGACTCATGTTTGCTAGGGTTTGCCGATCAATTTTTTGTTTTTGCAACTGTAATTTTTACGGATTTTATTAAAACTTCGGTTTGTATGTGTGCCAAATTGTATCAGACAGATGAACGTTCAACAAATAGATATGTAAGTGTGGTAACAACGAAATCAGTGTTGCCACAAGAAATAAGAATAAAAACGTGAAATGCATGGTGCAGTGATTTGTTATAAGAAAAGTTGTCAATTTTGCGGTTAAGAATTTCGTGATTTCATCTAGGTGTAGGTGTAGTCAGCTATCTGATCTGTGTAGATTTGTTTGACGTGAAATCAAATTATTGTTTTGTTATTTTTTATTAAAACATGATTTTGTGTAATGTGCGAGCAAATCGACCTGCAATAGCGCCATAAGACCTCGATGGCATTACCCAGCTTGCTGGACAAAACAATTAAACATAATAAGGCAAAACATTGCTATTGTTCTCGAAGAAATTTATTGGCAGTGCACGGATAAATAAATCCAGCCTATTGTTTGACATAAACGTGTTAAACAGGTAAACATTGAGTTGGCGTTAAAAGCAAAGATTATATGTTGCGTTTTAAGTTTTTGCAAAAGTCAATCAAAAACATTAGAGGTAAACACACAATTACAATAACTAGTAAAAAAACTGCAATTGCAAAAACTCATGACCTCATTCATTGGACATTGAACAAATTACAAAATATCCTCAGAAAACAGTAAAATATAAAATGAAACCTGAAACTATAAGACATTAAGTGAGAGAGACTTTTGATAATTTTGTTAACTCCACTATTTGAAAAATGAAATATATTATTAAATTAAAAACTTTTTGTGCACGGTGTTTCGCAATTAAAAAAAAAGAAACAGATAAAGATTACAAATTTATGTAAGGTCAAATTTGGTAATTGAGCAGAATTGCAACTGGTCAAAACGGGAAGCAATATAAGTCGCAATATGTAATTATCATTTAAAGTAAAGTTTAAATGTTTAAATGGGTGGTCTGCAGAGAATCCGACCAAAGATACGATTTTACAGCTGGTTCGGAACTGTTTGGTGCGGCCGGTTACGGGCGCAAGAAAAATTTTATCTGACAAGTTACTTTGTTTCGTATCAAAATTCAAAACCAACAAATGGCTTGCGCGGATTTGAGGGGGGTAACGTAGTAATTCCCCCCTAGAAAAAAATATAAGTACTTTTAGTTCATAAATAAAGGGCTTAACAGATAATTACCCCCCTAAGAAAAAAATAAATGCACAAAAATTTTTTCCGTCGACCACTACTCCCCCTAGATTTAGGTTCAGTTCCGCGCTTGACAAATGGGCGGCCAAACGATCAACATATTTGGTAAAACCAAACAATTTATTGGTAGATAGGTAGATAGCTATTATATCCATATAGCATATTAGTACTAAGACAAAATACATGTTGCCGAATTTGGGTAAATCTAAAGTGAAACTTACACCAACTGACCTAACCTAGTTTTTACCCAACGGCAGCACGGCGAAAGGAAGGGTAATGTTTTTTCGCTTGGGATATGTATGTTTGTATGTATGTATATATGTACAGTGTGTCCACGGATTGCATTCGGGTAAGGTATACATGACAACAAATTTTCGATTTAGATTCTGATTTTCTGGGGAATGCTCCTGCTGGATCTTAAACTAACATGTTAAGAAAATAAGCCAAATCAATCAATATACAGGGTGGTTTATTAGGTTAATTCGACAAAAAGTGTTAAAGAGATCATCAGAAAAGTTTATTAAAAAAAGTTGTTCAGAATTAAAAGTTACAGCTAATTCTTAATTATCAGAAAAATCAGGTAAAAATCGTCCAAAGAAAAATTTTCATAATCGACTAACAAAATCAAAGAAGGCTGATTTTTCAGAAAATTGAGAATTTGCCGTAACTTTTGATTCTAAACTTATAAGTTTTTCCGATATCTTCTAAAACAATGGTCCTTTACTCTTAACACTTTTTATCAAATCAGCTTACTAAACTACCTTGTATATTAATTGGTTTGGCTGATTTTTTTCACATTTTAGTTTGAGACCCAGCAGGAGCAATTCTGTATTCTAAATCGAAAATTTTTTGCCGTTAAATACCTTACATCATCACCAGACTACTAAACCACCCTGTATAATAATTGATTTGGCTCATTTAAGTAACATCTTAGTTTGAGACCAAGCAGCGATCCCCAGAAATTCAGAATATAAATCGAAAATTTCTTGTCATTTATACCTTAGCCGAACTCAATCCGTAGACACAACCGATTTTGACGAAAAAAGTGCCGTTGAATTGCTACTAATCCCGAAGGTGCTATAGGCTATATTTTTTTACATCAGTCAATATGGCGGTCGTCAGACGCCATTTTGTCACATGATGTCGGGTTTCAGGCATACAAATTACCTAAATTTCAGGCTATTTTAATGAAATGCCTTTGATAACCCATTGCAAATGTCCTCTAATTTGCTGGACTTACTTTGTAGTGGAATATCGCATACCTACGTTAATGGTAATCAGACACGGAATGCGGCAATTCACCGTGGACGATTAGCCGCCGGACCTTAAGCAGTGTATTCATTTAAAGCAGAATTCGCAAGGCTCGCAGCTGGGCCAGACGAATGCCTCGTTTGCATGCGTGCTGAAGTAAATACGCGCCTTGAGACGAACAATATGGATATTTAACGTGTCTGAAGGGCCCACTTTGATCGGTTATTCATTTCAGGCAAAAATCTCATGTCTCGCGGCGAGGCCGAACGTGCATACGTATATGTACACCAAATTTAAAAAAAACTGATACGAGTTGTCAAAAAGTTGCCAAAATTTTATTGCATTTCAATGTTATTCTATCAAAGTCATGTCAATACCGTATCAGATTTACGTGCTTAAAGGCGTGGCTAACAACAACACGCATGCGAACTTCAAACGGGCATTTAGTTGAATATTTTTTGCCTCAAGGCGCGTATTCACTTGAGCATAAATGCGAACAAGCGCTCGTTTGGCCTGGCAGCGAGGCACTTACTACAAAATTATTGTTTACATATAATTTTAAATTTTATTTTCAGAAGCTACGGATCCAAATTTCCTTTACTGAGTGTCGAGTTCACGAAAACCACAACGGACTGTTGCTGCTCTGCGGTTCCAAAATAGATGAATTTGATTTACGTTATTTAAGTTACTTTATCTTTGGAGATATTTGAAAAAATATATTTTTTCAGTTTTAAAAAATATTTATTATTAATGTTAGAAAAACATTTCTTTTTCACTGTTAAAAAATCAGTATTTTTTTAACGTTCGAGAAACATTTTAAAAATACTTTCGTTTTTTAATGTTAAAAAAACATTTTATTTTCAATGTTATAAAAACATAAGATTATTTTTCTAACGTCAGACATCGGGTTATTATGCTTCTTTTTTACTATGAATATGACGTTAGAACTAACATCCAACCTAACGTTATGTTTTTAAATGAAATATTATTATGTTTAGTAGGCAGAGCAATATTGTGTTTTGTTCCTAATCAATATAATGCCGATTTTACAACTTCTTTAGCACCCATAAGAAAGACTTGGCCAGAAAGGCTGTATTAAACTGCCGATGCCGTAGCGCCCCAGAACATTGCTCCTTTACTGTTGTTTAAGGTGGGCGGGAATCAAACTGAAAAAAAACATTGCCAGAAAATGTAACACAATATTTTACTTATTGTGTGAAACGCAATGAAGAAGATTAAAATATTTTACAATAACATCAGAAATATAACAGTTGGAAAAGGAATCATCAAGGACAAAAATACTATGCACTTATGGGTTTGGAATAAAGAGAATGAAACGAGCTGAGATTCCAATTCGGTTTAACAAGCTTAATGTGAACGAAGGTGAAGCAATATAAACTAACCGGATATGTTATGAACTAACCAGAATTTTTAACCTCGCAACATTAGGTATAATCTCATTTATTATCCAGAAGAAACTACTTATAACTTGTTTAATTATTTTTTTCTACCTTGCTGTTTATTCAAAGGGTTTACGCCCAAACCCGGATGATTTTCATTGTTGCGCACCAAACAGGACTCTCCAAAAAATAACATAATGCCGTTCTTACAATTTTTTGGCACTTATTAAAAGAGTTTTTGACCAGAAAGAAAACATTAAACTGTGCCGTAACGCACCTGAAAATTGCTACTTTACTTTCATGGAAAGTAAGCGACTGCAGGAATAAAGACCTCCTTTCTAAAACTGAGAAAACACATATCACATATCCAGAAAAATTAACAAAATTCTTTATCTTATGAAAAGTAATGAAAAGATTTAGATATTTTACAATAACATCATAAATAAATAAGAACAGACATAATCTAATTTGGTTCAACAAACTTCATGTGAATGAAATTGAAGTGACAAATAACCAGGATTATAGACCCAGCAATGTGATCTCCTTTTATTACTCAGCAAGTAAGTAATTTAACCTTGTTTCATTTTTTCTCTCGGTCTGATCAAAGGGATTGCGCCCGAAAGCGGGCGGTTTTTATTGATGCGCACCAACCAGAACGCCCCGAAAAAGGACATAATGCCGATTTACAACTTCTTTAGCACCCATAAAAGAGTTGTTGGCCAGAAAGACCGCATTAAACTGCCGTAACGCACCTGAAAATTGCTACTTTAATGTCGTTTAAGGTGGGCGGCCTCAGGAATTAATACCTTCTTTTTCAAGAAAAAATTTTTCAAGAGAGTCTTTTCTGATTTTTTGAAAAATGATTTTTTTTAACGAATGTATAAAAAAATTCTTTTTGGTTAGTCTTATAACAAAAAAACAAGGATCCTGCACACTTGTAAAGGGTTTCTAGTACACGGCTAATATCGATCAAATTTTAGTATGTTGTCCGTTACATCTCACTGATCAATAGATGTCATCGCTCCAATTTCATCCAATGACTAGTTTCGGTGACACGGGGGCAATTCAAACGATATTGCACTAAAAGAGCAAAAAAGTTTTGGTTTGATTTTTAAAAGTTTTTTTGCAAGAATCTCAAAAGCGTCTATATTTTAGCATGTTTTTAGCAAAAATTGTTATTTTCCAATATCATACTGTGGGTATATCCAAAAAGTCTGCAAACCTGTAATGGGTTTCTGTTTCTAGTGTACGGCTAATATCGAAAAATCTTGTTTTTCTCGCCTTATTGAGCAATAGCTGCCATGGCCCAATTCAATCATATGACTAGTTTTAGAGATACGGGGGCAATTTAAGCGATATTGCACTTAAACGGTAAAAATGTTGTGGCTCGATTTTTAAAAGTTTTTTTGGACGAATCCAAAAAGTACCTATCTATTGTGTACATACTGGGTGGGCCAAAAAAAACCGGACAATTTAATTTTCATTATAGCTTTTGAACTATATAATTTATTTTAATGGGACAAACTGCACTTGATAGAGAATTAATCAGAGTTTTGACTAAATGTATTTTTTTGTCCGCTATCTCAAATTCCAAGATGGCGGACGAAATTAAAATGTACCCTTCAAAGATGCTCGTTTATTCTTATGTTGCGGACATGTACAACAAGGTATGAACTAGCAAAATCGGTTTAGTAGTTCTAAAACAAAATATTTTTTTTTTCAACCATTGTTTTGCATATTATACGATTGCCTTGCCAATCATGTATGCATTTATTTCCTCATAACTTCATTACTACTCAACCGATTTTGATTAAATAAAACACATCCTGATGAGAATTGATTGCGTTTTAAAGATCATGATCAAAATTTATCGCCATCTTAAAATTTAAGATGGCGGCAAAATCATGCTTGATTCTTCAAAATGGCGTGTTTATTCTTATTTTCCGAAAATGTTTTAGTTTTTTTTTAATTTATAGAAAACCACTACTTTTCCCTCATACACCGACGTACAAATTAGTAAAATCGGTGTAGTGGTTCTCAAGAAATCTATTTTTATTTTAACCATTGTTTTACAGATTCTACAAATTGCATTGCCAATCCTGTCTGCATTAATTTCCTTATAAATTCGTTATTACTATACCAATTTCAGCGAAATAAAAAAGATCGTGGTGAGAACTAATTGCTCTTTAAAAATTTTCCGCCATCTTGAAATTTAAGATATCGGACAGAATCATACTTGATTCTTCAAAATGGCGTGTTTATTCTTATTTTGCGACAATGTTTTAGTTTTTTTTATTTATAGAAAAACACTACTCTTCTCCCGCATAAAGAGGTAGAAACTAATAAAATCCGTGTAGTGGTTCTCACAAAATTGGATTTTGTTTTAACCGTTGTTTTACAGATTATACGATTGCATTGCCAATCCTGCCGGCATTAATTTCTTTATAAATTCATTATTACTGAACCGATTTTAGTGAAATAAAAAACATCATGCCGCATACTTTAATGATCAAACATTTTCTGAAAATAAGAATAAGCACGCCATTTTTAAAAATCAAGTATGATTCTGTGCGTCATCTTAAATTTTAAGATTGCGTTAATTTTGATCATGATCTTTAAAAGGCAATCAGTTCTCACCAGGATGTTTTTTATTTCATCAAAATCGGTTTAGCAGTAATGAATTTATCAGGAAATAAATATAAACGAACCGATTTTGCTGATACGTACCTTGTTGTGCGTTGCAAGAATGCAGCTAAGTGATTTAAATCAATAATTAAAACATGTTCCATCTTGGATTTTTAGATGGCGGACAAAAAAATATATTTACTCAAAACTATGATTATTTCTCCGTCAAGTGCAGTTTGTCTCACTACCAATAAAATTCTATCACGCAATATTTAAAAAACACAATTAAAATTAGTTTTTTAATACTCTATAAATAGTAGATGTCTCAAAAACAACACAGTCGATATTTGGATCAGACTTTTTATTCTTCTTCCGCACTTATGTACCAATAGTCCATCAATTATTTCGGGTAAGACCTTGACATTATTTCGATAACCTGCATCCAGGACTTGCCCTAAATTATTGGTAGATCGGTAACTACTATGTTCCTCATGACGAGCATATCTCAAAAACCAGATCACACTGGCAAGATGACAGCACACCTATTGTTCTGGCACCAGATTTGCATATACAGTAACAACCTGTTATGTTTGCGGCGTTCAGATCAAAACCTACTGCAAGCTGTTATTTAGTAAGACTTCGATGCAGTGAGCGTATTCTAATCCTTAGAAAATTGGTGATGTCCAATCTTACGTCGGACTCGAACACATTTCCAGATTTGCAGACTTTTTGGATATCCCTCGTATAGAAATATAACAATTTTTGCTTAAAACATGCTGAAATGTAGACACTTTTGAGATTCGTGCAAAAAAAAACTTTTGACAATCAGTTTGATTTATAATATAAATTTTTGGATTGAAATATGCTAAAATGTAGACGCTTTTGAGATTTGTGCAAAAAAAAACTTTTAAAAATCAAACCACAAGATTATTACCGTTTTAGTGCTATATCGTTTGAATTGCCTCCGTATCTACGAAACAAGTCCTATATGACTGAATTGGGCCCATGACAACTATTGATTATTAAGTTGAGACGAACAACATACTATAATTTTATCGATATTAGCCGTGCACAAGTGTGCAGGATCATTTGGTTTATTATTTTTCTAGAACTTCCAACTTATTGATCATTTTGGTTCACGTGATTATTTTATTTTATTTTGGTAACTTAATAATTTTTCAAGTTATGGCGCAGTGAGAAAGTGGAGTATATGCATTATTGCCTAAATTTTTAGGTAAATCTAACTTAAAATGCATTTTTTAACATTACTTTTTTGCTGTTGAAAAATGTTTTGGATAAACTCTTGCGTATTCAACGTAGGAATGAGACAATTCCCTTTTTACACGCTTTAACTATCTAACTATCTAACTATCTAACTATCTAACTATCTAACTATCTAACTATCTAACTATCTAACTATCTAACTATCTAACTATCTAACTATCTAACTATCTAACTATCTAACTATCTAACTATCTAACTATCTAACTATCTAACTATCTAACTATCTAACTATCTAACTATCTAACTATCTAACTATCTAACTATCTAACTATCTAACTATCTAACTATCTAACTATCTAACTATCTAACTATCTAACTATCTAACTATCTAACTATCTAACTATCTAACTCTCTAACTATCTAACTATCTAACTATCTATCAAATCTTGTGAAGCGTTTTTGACACACTTCCCATTATCCGATTTTGATGAAATTAAGAACACGCATAGTGGTCCCATGACAATATAACATTAAGAAAAAAATATCCTCCCACCCCTACCCCCACCCCTTCTATAGAAAAATGTGTTTTTGACACACTTCCCGTTATCCGATTTGGATAAAATTTGGTATACACATAGTGGTCCGATGATAATACAACAATAAGAAAAAAATATCCTGCCACCCCTACCCCCACCCCCTTCCAAAGAAAAATTTGTTTTTGACACACTTCCCGTTATCCGATTTGGATGAAATTTGAAAAGAATATCCTGCGATTTTATTATAATCTAGAATAAACTCTCCTGTTCTGTTATTGAACAAATATTTTCATTTAATAGAGTAGATAGCTGAGACTAAAAAGTAAAAAATAAATTAGTAAATTTTTTTTAAGTCACAAGCTTTTATAAAATGCACTAAAAATTCAAAAAATATTTTCTAACATTCTAATATTATCATAATAATAAAAGCGATGGTCGCAAATCAAAGCATAAGTTAATCTAAATTTGTGATCCAAACATTTAAAGAATATTCAACATAGCAGGTCATCAAAGATATGTTTGATGTGCCGCAATGTTATGCCATTGCCATACCTATGTCAGAGAAATGCTGGGGTATCTTGGGTCGGGTTGGGTGGGTTTGGTACCTCTGCATTTTTCTGCTAGATTGATTCTTGCAAATAGTGATATTTAACGGATATCTTATCGTGCTAACATCGTCAAAATTTTCATCAGTCGGCCATCGCTTTTATTTTTATGATAATATTAGAATGTTAGAAAAGTATTTTTTAATTTTTAGTGCATTTTATAAAAGCTTGTGACTTAAAAAAAAAATTTTACCAATTTTTTTTAAGGTGTTAGTTGCCTCATTGAAAATACCCATAACTCTTCGCCTTGGTTTTGTAAAACAGACGAATTCTTCTAAAAAGTCATCTTAAACACTTTGTATCTATCTCCCTTATTTAAGTAACCCACAACAGCATAAAATATCGGCAATTTTACAAAAAATTAAAAATAGAAATCCATTAACTACACATGCATTGTGCTTGTCATCCACGATATGTCAACGCATCAGCTTATCTCTTTCTGACGTCAACCCAAAATGATCAATAACATTGTAAACATATATATATATATATATATATATATATATATATATATATATATATGTGTGTGTGTGTGTCTGGCCGGTGGAGGGGTCACAAGCCAGTGACACTCTCTGCTGCTACAGGTAACGACGTAAGACCTGTACAGCCAGCTTCGCCTGCAGGGGGGGCCGTAGGCCTTCGGGATTCGCATCCCCGCAGACCCCAGCAAACCAACTGGCGGGTTAGCACCCCGCGGGTTGAGAATTACCTGCTCTCGTTGAACCAAACGAAGCCTCGGAACCCGCCCCAGACGTCGGGAGTGCGTCTGTGGGAAGATCGTTACAGTCCCTAGCACAAGACGGCGGAGCGATTATTATTATTAGATCAGAGGATCAGAAAACTCCTCACTAAGAACGGATTACTGCACCCTAACTCAGCAATCGAACGACTGTACCTATCTCGTAGGGAAGGAGGGCGTGGACTGAGCAGTCTGCAAGCCTCAAATATCAAAGAAAGAAAAATGCTCAGAAAATACTTTAATAAACACAATCAGCCAGTACACAGAAGTATACGAAACTGGGATAAAAAGATCACTCCACTGAACCTGGCAAATCCGGAGGAGCCAGAGGAAGATAATCTTTCTGAGCAGCTTAAAATCAACTGGCAAAGAAAAGTGTTGCACGGGAGGTTCTACACAAGTCTGCATCAACCTGAAGTAGATATTGCCGCATCTAACTCCTACCTAACAACAGGGTACCTTTTCCCAGAGACCGAAGGAGCTCTCCTCGCGATCCAAGATCAGGTCGTTAAAACGAGAACATATACCCGACATATCCTCAAGCAGGAGGTAGAAACAACCAAGTGCAGACTTTGTAATATAGCTGAGGAAACCGTACAACACTTGGCATCGGGTTGCTCTGCCATTGCTAACACCAAATATCTGGAAAGACACAATAACATGGGTAAAGTGGTTCATCAGATGGTCAGTCTAAGTAAGGGTTTGCTGGAGAAATTCACTCCTCACCATATGTACAGTCCACAGCCACTGCTTGAAAATAAGACCACGAAGATCTACTGGGACGTTACCGTAGAAACAGATAGAGCAGTGGAGCACAACCGACCGGATATGGTTGTGTGGAACAAAACGGGAAAAAACGGCAATTATAATTGATTTTACTGTTCCGCAAGATTATAACTTGGCTAAAGCCTATGGAGAAAAAATAACGAAATATCAAGCATTGGCTCAGGAAGTAAAAACCATATGGAACTTACAAAAGGTGACAATAATGCCAATAGTCATCAGCGCCAACGGCTTGGTACACAGAAAAACCCAGAGCTTAGCATGCCAAATAGTGCTATCACATGGATGCAGAAAGCAGTTGTACTTGGGACCGTTGGAATTATTCGACGGACTGTCTCGCCGTATTGACACTAGCAGTGACCTTGGCGACAATGAGCGCCCGGACACTGTTAGCCAAAACCACGTATGTGTGAATTACAAAAACAAAAAAAAACAAAAAAAAAAAAATATATATATATATATATATATAGTTATATATACAGTATTTCCCCCTAAGTTGGAATCAAATATGGAAAACTCTTTTATTATTAATTTTAAGAAAAAAGTTATTCTTCGTAAAAAGTTCTGCATTATCTAAGTATACAGTCATCAAATATCAATTTTTTTCAGTGGTATACGAGGCTTGTCAAAAAATATGAGTTTTACTCTTTTGCTTCAGGCAACCAAAAAATTGAGCACACCCCTGGTCTGCATAGTTTATTGGATAGGAAGAATAAGAAAGAGGAAAAGCACAATTTTGGCAACCTTGTTTAAGACCTGAAATTGTGCTTTTCCTTTTTCTTATTCTTCCTATCCAATAAACTATGCAGACCAGGGCTGCTGTATCTCGCCCACGCTCTTCAAGATATATTTGGAACAAGTCCTTAAAGTATGGAAGAGAAAATGCCAAAACATGGGAATTCCGTTGGACGAAACCACCTTGTATACTTTATTACAGGATCTAATCTTAAATACCGGGCAGCGAATTCAGTCCTGTGATGAGTATAAATACTTAGGTCTAAAAATTACAGCTGACGAAACACTAGACGAAGCTATTAAAGATCACAACGTACAAGGAAGAAAAGCAATAACTTTATTAAATGGAATAATTTGGGACCAAAGTATATCAAAACATAACAAAAAGCTTATATATAAAACCATTGTAAAAAGTATTATTACATACGGCTCAGAAATATGGCCAATCAAGAATAGAACAGAAAGAATGCTTTCCGCTACGGAGATGGACTATTGGAGAAGAGCAGCAGAGAAATCAAAACGAGAAAGTGTTATAAATCAAAGAATAAGAGAAATTATGACAGTGGGTAAACGTACTTTAGTGGATGATATAAGAACAAAACAACTAGTGTGGTACGGACATGTACAAAGAATGAATAATGAAAGACTACCTAAACAAATAATACAATGGAAACCACCTGGCCGAAGAAAACGAGGACGGCCAAGGAGAAGCTGGAGAAAAGGAATAGACAGTGAAATAAGAATAAGAGGCCCAGATGATGAATTATGGGCAAACAGAAACGAGTGGAGATTGGGTATCGGAAGACGTAGAAATGTTGTGAACCTGATAAATATATAAAAGCACAATTTCTGCACTACGAAAACTATTTTTTGCTCACTTTGCATACAGGTGTTATTTAATTTAAGTACATGGTCGAACACCAAGACGTGCTTCTTTGAGCGATTATAAAAGGAAAGGTTTAAAAAAATATGGATCCCAAAATGCTCAGTATTTAAACTGCAAGGTGCTAGTCTTTAAAAAAACGACGACTTTCGAAAACTTTTTTAGTAGATTTTAGAAGATTTTTTGGCGGTGCTGTTTGTTGTAGTGATGGGTTGTTTTTTTGGAAATTGCTTTGAGATAGGCGCGAAGCAGCTTTTAACTACTATCGGATGTCACAAAAAGCTGGTTTTTTAAAAAGTGAAAAGTGAGTTTGAGGTGGAGGAAATAGTCTTTTTCCAGGTACTTGAAAATCTTTAGAGCAAGAATCTTTTTTCTTTTTTTTTGGTTGATAAGTTTTTTTCCTTGTATCTTAAAAACTATATATGCAAAATCACTAAAAGAAGAAATCGCTAATTGCAAAGAGACTTTTGGTTACTATTACGCATCCCCAAGGACCTGTGTTAAATTGTTTGGAGATCCTTGGTGATACAACAAAAGAAAAATTGCTGGGATACTTGTGAAAAAAAATGGATTGGTTTAAAAAAAACGTTACTTTATTTAAGCCTGAATGCACATACAGTAAGCGTTAGCCCCTTTCGGTACCATTTTTTATTCAAAAAATTAATTAACTAAAAAAAATTTTACCGCCCCTAAAAAAAGGGTAAAGGTTTGATTGTTTAAAAAGATACAGACGCGGCTTGCTTGCAACATATGCTAAGAATACTTAAGTATTTCTCACTGGCAGCCGTAAAGTGAGGGCCAAGGGGGCCGCGCCCGTTCTGAGTTTCTTACAAATAAACTTTCTTTTTGAAGTGTAAACTTCTTTAGGCGCGCTTAGCAGTTTTTGTGGGTAGTGAATTGAACTGAGGCGTCAGGCTCGGCTATGTAACGCTCATTCAGGCGAAGTCGGCTCGAGTCGACTAACTATGAGAGGAACATTCAGCGAGCGATATGATGATGCAGATGAAGGCCAGTTTTATTAATTTCGCCTTGTTGAAGTTTTCACTTCTCTTCTTCATCAATGTTTTTTTTTTGAGTATGAAAGAGTTCCAAAATCTTTTTTTTGTTTATCTAATATATATATATATATATATATATATATATATATATATATATATATATATATATATATATATATATATATATACCGTGTTACAAAAAAAAATTATTATATTAATAGGTTAGAAAAAGGAGAGCGAAAAAAAATTTGCATAAATTTAAAAAAAATTTCTTGAAGATACAACTAAAACATTTTAATTAATTATTTTGTCGTATTTCTTAAGAAACTTAATGCATAATCAAAATTTGTCATGTTTTATAACAAAGGTAAAGTTTAAGAACAAAAATTTTATCAATACTGATTATAATCAAATTCTTGTTTTTTGTAACAAATGACAAAAAAAACAGGTTTAAATTTAATGCTAATGTCACTATTTACTAAGTAATAATTGGATTCATGATGAATTTCGGTTATAGGTAGTACAATTAATGACTATTTAAACTACATATCATTGTAATTCTTTATTTAAAAGTTAAGTTATAATTTCTCAAATTTAAAGAACTAATCTTAAGACCAGTGCCTTTTCACAAAACTCAAAAGTCAAAGATTAAATAACTTGGGTTTGGAAATTTCATGTAAATCGGCCTATTTGTTGTCTATAGCAGTAAAACCATTAAGGTAGAATAAAGAGGAGATGACATCACGAGTCTTACCTGTACCCCCTTCGGCCATATTGTTTAGACCCTTCTGTCTATAGTCTGTCATCGCGATCGATTTGATTGATCGAGCGTTATTTTCGTTTAAATTGTGTTTTTTTAAAGTTTCGGGCGACATTTTTGCTAGTTTTTATTAGAACGAGTATGGTGTCTTGTGCTCTACATAGTTGTGGTAGCAGAAGCAGAGTAGATCAGAAGATATCAAATGGAATAACGTTTCATCGGTGAGTACAAACAAGAAACAGAACCGTACTTATTGTTTTTTATGCCACAGAAATTATAAAAAATAATTCGTAAACTCTTGCGAGCTTAAGCTTTCAGCCTCTACACGTTCTTCACTACTCTACAACCAAACTCTTTTCTTTGGCGATGGCGCCCCCCTTTTGAATTAATGAATTGATGAATGAATCCTTCCCCCAAATATAGAAACACAAACTGTGTTTTTACTACAATACAATAAAACATATTTTATTTAAAAAAAACAAATTATCAGGACTTATGCGCCCCCCTCATCCAATATTGGGCGGCGTCCCACAATTTGGGAACCAAACTGCTCTAGTTGAAAGTACTTTTGCACACATGTCGTCGAAAATAATACCTTCTCTAGCCATTGCTTGCTTAACCAGCTCATAAAAATTAAGTTTTAAAAAATTTACAAATATATTACCTATTGCAAAAGTTATTTGACCACACCGTATCTCCTTATTTTATGGAATTCCCCACGATTCAAACTTGACAAATATTATAACTTGGAAACAAATTTTATATGAACTTTTTATCTACTATTATTGACCTTCCCCGGTAAGTATCCCTTAAAGTTATACAGCTTGTATATCTGAAGGCACGACAGTTCGCGGCCAAGTTCGCGCGACTGCTCTACCATCTTTTCTTGAAACATTTTAGCCTATATTTTATCCCTGCTAAGTAAGAAGAAGAAGAAGTGGATTATCTCCGAAGTCAACTGGAAAGTATGCAAAGAAAATTTGCAGATTTAGAGACAAAAGTCACTAAAAAAGAAGAGTCTGACATGGACTACATTACTGATGAGGACGATCTGGCAAGAGAAACTGAGTGGATCAGACAAAAAGGAAAAGGTTGGAAAAAACGTCGAATGGATACTTCACTCTCACCACCACAACAAAGCTCGGGCACTGGAGAGCCCTCCAATAAAACACAAAATGAAGAACCCCCAACTAAGGTTAAAAAAGCTCCATTACCTCCACCGATTATGGTAAATGGCGTAAATAATTTTAATGATATTTATGAAAAGTTAAATATCATACAAGGAGTTAAAATAAAAGTTTTAAATAACGAAAATATTAAAATAAATGTACAAGACGCAGACAGCTATCGGCTGGTTACTAAAATGCTTAATGAAATAAAGCATCAATGGCACTCATACGAAAACAAACAAATAAGGCCAATTAGAGTAATAGCGAATAGGCTACACTTCTCATGTGACCCACAAAAAATTGTAGCTGATCTACAAAAAAAAGGTTTTAAGGCACTGGAGGCCAGCAACAAACTTAAATGGAGAACAAGACAACCTCTTAACATTTTTATGCTCACATTTAGCCACGATGAAGATATCAACAAAATTTTTGAAATTTCCAGTATCCTTGGGATTGAAGTGGAAATAAAAGCACTAAAAACCTCAAAGTTAGTCCCTCAATGCAAAATATGCCAATTTTATGGACACACGCAAAAATATTGCGCTAAAGAACCACGTTGCGTAAAATGCACGGGGAAACATCTTACTGTAGAATGCCCCAAACCAAAAGAATCTGAGCCAAAATGCATCCACTGTGGAGGCAAGCATCCTGCTAACTACAGAGGATGCCTTATTGCTAAGGAAATACAAAAATTGAAAAATAAACCTAAGAAACCGAATCTCATACCAAACGTGAGTACAAATAGACAAAACCAACAGACAAGAAACACAGTCACACAAAACTCTGTGACAAGGACATACAGCCAAGTAGCAGCAATAGCTACTATACCTGATATTAATATCAGTAGTCAAAATACTATGGAACAAACACTACAATTAATTTTGGAGAAATTGAACAAACTTGATGAGCGATTAACTAAACTAGAAAGTAGCAATAACGGAGCTACCAATATGCCTCAAAATGGTCAGTAATCTTAGAATCCTAGCTTGGAATGCCAATGGTCTCTTGCAACATCAGCAAGACTTGCAAGTTATTCTAGACATAGAAAAAATTGACGTCTGTCTTGTGTCAGAAACGCATTTCACTAACCAGTCTCACATTAAATTTAAAGGTTATAAAGTGTATCATACAACTCACCCTAGCAATACTGCACATGGGGGAAGTGCTGTAATAATTAAAGAAAATATATCACACTATGAGGAGATGGGATATAAAACCATAGAGATTCAAGCTACATTAGTAAGTGTAAAAACCAAAACATATACATTAGTCATAAGTGCTGTCTATATACCACCAAGGCACTTACTAAAGAAAAATCAATATCTTAATTTTCTCAGAAAATTAGGAAACCGTTTTATAATTGGAGGTGACTTTAATGCAAAAAATACCTACTGGGGATCTAGACTGACGAATTCTAAAGGAAAAGAACTTTTGCAAGCTATTAGTGAATATCAATGTGAGCCGATATCAACTGGTAAGCCCACATACTATCCAACAGATCCAGGAAAAATTCCAGATCTAATTGATTTTTTTATAGTAAAAAATATATCTTTAAGTTTTGTAGATATAGAAGAAAGTTTTGATTTACACTCAGATCATTCACCTATTATTCTAACTCTTAGTAAAAACATAATAAAGAAAGAAGCAAATATCTCACTAGTTAATAAACTGACTGACTGGATTAGTTTTAAACAAAGTCTGTCAGAAAAAATAAACCTATCAGTACCATTGCAAACGCCAGAACAAATCGATAAAGAAGTTGATTATTTTGTTACAAATATTCAACAAGCAGCTTGGGAAAACAGTCCAAAACCAAAGAGAATTTTTAAGGGAAAAAACTATCCAAAGGAAATTAGAGACCTTATATTGGAAAAAAGGAAACTAAGAAGGAAGTGGCAACAAAGCCGTGATCCTCGGGACAAAACAAATCTCAACAACATGACGCAGCGCATTAGGCGAGAAATTCTAGTAATAAAAAATGAATCTATTAACCATTTTCTTAATGAACTTACAGATGATAAAAATACCGACTATTCCCTTTGGAAAGCAACCAAAGATTTTAAAAGACCAATTATCCAAATTCCACCCATACGAAAATCTAACAACCAGTGGGCAAGGAGTAACGAAGAAAAAGCAGATATTTTTGCAAGTCATTTAGAAAAAACATTTCAGCCCCACGAAGCGCCAGATGAACACTTTCATTTAAATGAACCCCATCAAATCGAGGACCATATTAAGCTTACATCACCAAAAGAAATATTAACAGAAATCAAAAATATTAATTCGAAAAAAGCCCCAGGGTATGATCTTATTAACGGGGTAGTCATAAAACAACTCCCCAGAAAAGCTATCGTAAAACTATGCAACCTAATTAATGCGTCTTTTAGGCTTAAGTATGTACCTAAACTGTGGAAAGTTGCAGAAGTTATTATGATTCCAAAACCGGGAAAACCACTCCATGACGTGTCATCTTACAGGCCAATATCTTTGCTGCCAATTATATCCAAGCTCTATGAAAAATTATTGCTTAAAAGAATAAAACCCATCATAGAAAGACAAGAAATTATTCCATCTCATCAATTTGGTTTTCGAGACAAGCATTCCACGATAGATCAAGTACACAGAATTACTAATATAATAGAAAAAGCACTAGAAGAGGGAAAAGTTTGTTCTGCAGTTTTTCTAGATGTAGCACAAGCATTTGACAAAGTGTGGCATGAAGGCCTTAATTTTAAACTAAAAAGGTTTCTGCCAAAACAATATTCGGATATTTTGGAATCATACATATCTGATAGACATTTTAGAGTAAAACAGGAAGACTCATACTCAAATTTAAGAGAAATTCAAGCAGGCGTGCCCCAGGGTAGCGTACTAGGCCCTTATCTATACTTATTATTCACTTGTGATATCCCAAAGCCAAAAAATTGTCACTTAGCAACATTTGCCGATGATACTGGTTTATTGACGGTAGAAAAATCTATTGAAAAATGCATAGAAAAACTTCAGGATGCAGTCACCCAAATTCACAGTTGGACCACAAAGTGGCGAATAAAATTAAATGAAACCAAATCAATTCATGTTGATTTTACAAACAAAAATATAAATCACATACAAATAACAATTAACAACATTCCAGTACCATATTCGAATCAGGCAAAATATCTAGGTATGACACTTGATGCCAAATTGCGCTGGAAAGCACATGTTAAGAAAAAAAAAGAAGAACTTGAGATAAGGTATAGAAAAATGAACTAGCTAATTGGAAGGAAGTCCAATTTAACAATTCATAATAAGTTACTGCTTTATAGACAAATACTGAAACCAGTATGGACATATGGTATTCAACTATGGGGTTGTGCTAAAGAGAGTAACATTCTAGTTGTACAGAGATTTCAAAATAAAGTATTAAGAAACATTGTGAATGCACCTTGGTACGTTCGAAATAGTGACCTTCATCGAGATCTAAAAATCGAAACTGTAGCAGAGACTATAAAAAAGTACGCAAAAAGCCATGAAGATAGACTCCATCGGCATGTGAATGTGGAAGCAATTCAGCTTCTAGACAATACTATGCTAGTTCGACGACTAAAAAGAGTAAAGCCGTTTGAGCTAGTAAACTAAGTGAATTACACATAAAACAAAATAATGCTATAAACACAACACAATTGTGAGTTACAGACTAAACAAAGCGGGGAGAACTGTTGAGTGAACCCTAAGTTTAAATCTGACTTTTCTAGTAAATTAAGTTAAAACAAAATTGCTAATTAGTCTTACTGACTAGATTGTAATAAAAAAAAAGAAAAACACAGTGTGTTTGACAAATAAAAAATAAAAAAAAGTAAGAAGGTCGTATCTGACAATTTTGGCGAAAATTATTTTTTTCCAGTTTAAGTATTTCTACGTCATTTTACACCTATCGTACTAGAAATAAATGTCGTAAGATGAAAATTAGGTGTATACATGAGCTTATAAAATATGTCATATCTGCAAAATTGCCACTGGTCCCAATGAAATATGTTGTATGTATCATATGCTAAGAAAAAGTGTCGTATATGACAGATACGACTAATTCTTTTAATGTGATCAATGAAAAAGTTGTGTCTGATTCCAATACAATTTGTCGTATCTCACTCACAAACCGAGCACGAAGTTGATTAGAATTAAGTAAATAACAAAATTTCAAGTTAAGTTTATTTTTACCTCACTTACCATGTTTAATTTGCATTATATTTTGAGAGTAAAATACATTACTTTGACAGATATGACGATTTTTATTAGCATAAGAATAAATAAAACTAAACAGAAATGTCGTATCTGCATTCGGCTAGCTCTGTGACCTTGAAGATACTCAAACACCTAAAAAAAAGAATTTCAAACTATTTTCGTCATGTAATACACACATGGTGCTAAGTGCAGTTTTGCAGAAAAAACTCTATTTTTTTTTTAAACCTGTTTTTTTCAGATAAACAAAATATGCAGATACGACCTTCTTGCTTAGCACAGCAGATTTGACCTATCTAAAACTCTACTTCGGAATGAGCTACGAAACTCAAACTTTGCACAGTAGATCTTTATAGAGTTAACAACCCCACCAAGTTTCATGGACTTCCATAAAGTAGTGAAGCAGTTACAAAATATCAAAAAACATCGAAATCAAATAAAAAACGTCGAAATCACCCACTCATGTATAGATCATCAAAATTCTATTGTACTTTAAGACATGCTACAAAGCTGAAACTTGGTAGACTGATAGAAATTATGACCAAACCCTTGGAAAAAATCAAAAAACACTAAAATTCTAATTTACTATAACATGTAAAGTTATGTAAAAGTATTTGCCCACTTCTAAAAACGCTAGAGAGCTGAGCTTTGGCAAACTGATAGGAACTATGATAAAGTATAGGAAAAGTTTAAAAACCTTAATATTTTAATTTACTTCTCTTCCCTATAAATCTAAAGTTATGTAAAAGTAACATTGCCCACTTCCAGAAACCCTAAAGAGCTGAGCTTTGGAAGACCGATCGAAGCTATGATAAAACTATAGAAAAAAATTAAAAAACCCTAAAATTTTAATTAAATTCCCTCCCCTATAAATGTAAAATTTTGTAAAAATTAACATTGCCACTTTCAGAAACGCTAGAGAGCTGAGCTTTGGAAGAAAAAATTTGAAAACACTAACATTTTAATTTACTTTTCTCCCCTATTAATGTAAAGTTATGTAAAATTAACATTGCCCACTTCCAGAAACGCTAGAGAGCTGAGGAACTATGATAAAACCAGAGGAAAAAAACCTCAAAACTTTTAATAAGGCATTGCAAAAGTTTTAAAGAATATTTCGCATATTTTACTACTTTAGAACTTAAAAATATTATCCAAACCCTTTAAAAAAGGAGTGAAATCATAACAAAAACATTTTATGTAAAAAAAAGACAAGCACGCAAAAATGTTATTTCGTAAAAACAATTGAGATAAAAGTAAAGCCAAGTTACTAGTTTAGGAACAGTGGTAAATTGAACATAAAGAAGATTGGCTGTAATAGCAAAGTTTAAAAAACATTTCTAAGCTAGTAAGAGCCTTTCATTTTAAAATTTGTATTGCAGAACTTATCTTTACCTTTATCTTAATTGTTTTTACAGAATATTATATTTGCGTACTTGGCTTTTTTTTACATGAAATGTTTTTGTTATGATTACTATTTCCTCATCGCACGATAAATATTAGAATAATTTATTTAAGTAAAAGTAATCCAAAAAAACAAATTAGTATAAGACATTTCAGTAACAAGATAAAGACCTTTTTAAAGGACAATAAATAAAAAGGTTTTATAAATTCAGTTCTTTTAATAATCCTCTTATATTGATTGCTGTCAAAAATTTTATGTTACCTGTATAATAAGAGTTTTATTCAACAACTATCGAAAATAACAGTTTTACAGGTCTAGGCATTTTGATCTCATACAATCAAGAAAAAATTATTTTAACTGTGCTGCACCCTACTCTTCAATAACCGCATCGATTTCATAATGATAGAAGCTGCTGTTACTTTTCAAAACGAAATATTACCGCGGTAAAATAAAATTTTATAAGGCACATTTTGTTTAGGAAAGTGACTGTATGAGTTTACGCTTAAACGTATAGTTATAAGAAAGCAACTTTCCTTTTTCTATGCTTTTTCAAAATATATTGGTATTTTTATAGACATAATTTCTTATTAATTCATAATTTTCATCACTAAACCAATACAATTTTTCACAGACTTAAATATTACCATTCTCCATATCCCTTAAAGACAAGAAGCTGTCAACTTGTATTAAAAAGAAATATAAACAAATCTATTGAGTGCGGTCCTGTTAAGCAGCCATATTGGTGTGACTCTAAGCCCTGCCTAGGGGTGCCACTTTCTGTTGCATTATACAAATGGTTGGAGCGACTCCCTTATATTCTACCTCGATGAGTGAAACAAACAGGAGGGAATCGCTAATATAAGTCACGAAATACAAAAATTATCTACATTTTTTATATATCTTTTTATGAAACTATTCAGCAACACATTCATTTGCCTAAAACATGCTTTGATAAAATTGATTTCCTTACAAGGAAGATTATTAAAAAATAATAATAATTTTAGTAAAGATACCAAAAAAAATATACAGACGATAAGAAACTTAGAGCTTTGAAAGATGGTCCTAACGTCAAATATTAAGAATTTCATAAACTGCCAAAATCACAAATCTGTTTAGAAAATGTACAAAAAGTTAGAACCGTACAAGCTACTACCAAATAGAGACATATTTTAAAGAAATAGAGACGCCCATTAAAGACTTACATTTTTTGGTTATGTTATTTTCTGGTGTTTCACTAAAACAATTTAAGTTGTCAGCGGTAAGTGACATGAATCATCATGCAACACGTTTGTCCATCACCCCTGGTACCAAATGTAATGTAAGGGAAAATTAAAGTAGAAAATAAAGGAAGAAGGAGTTCCGAGCTTGTGAATTGGAAAATACTGGAAGTCAACAGCTTAGAGCATCAGAATGTTGTATTCGAATTGCTATGTATATTTTCAACTTCTTCTAGAAGATGAAAATTCTAGAAAAAAAATAAAACAATTTTCATGACTAATTGATTATCAAAAAATCCATTTTATTTATCAGTAAGTAAATTGCAACGGCAAGAATATGGTATTTTGGTCACCGATGTCAAAAATTATTTTAAGCACACTGGTTGAAAACAATCATCTAATGCTTGCCTCTTCACCAGTTTTGTTTTAATTTGTCAAAATTTTGGTGGCGCTTTCTATCATTGCTTTGTCGCATTCACATTATTTGCGAACGATATCGCTAGGGACCGCGCTACTTACTGGTTCTTTTTTTGAAATTGCTTTGGCACGGCTATTTATTTCCGATATTTTTTTTTAGTATTTAAAAAAAATAGTGGCTAAACTGTGTTTTGTATATAATTACAAATATCGGTTCATTAAGGTACATTTTTTCATAATTATTTCTTTCACTAAAAGATCCTACCTACTAGGGATATGGTCCCCCTATTGAGCAGATGGTTATGAACACCGCTGGTACTATCAGGTAAAAGCCATTCCCTCCATTAAAATTAACTTATTCGAAAGCAGCTGTTTCTTGAATTTAATTTAGAAAGAGGCACTTTAGAAAGAGTTATAATCATGACAGAAATTTGCTTTGGTGGATGATTTACTTTAACGGTCATACAGAGTCTTATGTTGTAGCTTCTGTCAAGCAATTCTCGCAGCTGTATTGTTTTTCTTAAGCTAGACTATTGTAAACATTTTTTAAATCTTTTAAAAATATACAATTTATTATTAAAATATAATAATTAAAGAATTGATAAAAAAAACATCATTAATCATCACCTACTTCGGTAAAGCAATTTAGCGGTAATCAAAGTGAATCTTAAGGAAGTAGTTTTTAACCCTATTTGTAGTACCGCTATGGGCCGAACCCTATTCTGTTTAAAATGAACCTTAGTGTAAACTGTCCCAACCCACATAAACATAAATGGAAGCTAGCGCGCTTCTAAAACAGTTATTTATTACTAAAACTGTAAACACAAGATAAAATATATTAGTTGTCTTGTTTATCAGAACAACAAGTTTCACTATTCGCCGCTTTGCCATTTAGAACACCCAATGATACCTAACCTATTTTTCAACCCTCATACGCAGATAAATCAAAGACACCAAACCTGTTCGAACTGAACCACCCATTCTCGAGCTCGTTTTCGGTGATTTGGAACTTTGTTTAAATGGTTTATCGCATATATTTAGTGATCGTCTAATATTAACTATATGAATCATGACATATGAATCAACATTTGCTAAATTAGATCTTACCCTTCCGTCCAACTAAGTTGTATTTTGTTCTTTTGTTATTTGTTGTTGTTAAAAATATGTATTGGACATACCAATACAATCATGCAAAAAGTGGGTCTCGAACACACTGCTCGTGATACACCGTGATATAGACAGTCCGGTCAAATATATGCTGCTAGCAAAGCAGCGATACATCCAAAGCAAAACTACTGTACAAGCGGCCAGGCCACGTTAAATAATAATAAAGAGTAATGATAATAATAGAAAAAAATTACAAACTGTATCTGCTCTATTACTACAGTATGATTCACATTAAAAACTACATGGTACCAACCTAGACTAGCGCTAGACACCTTTAAACTATGTTTTAATTTAGTTGGCCTAGACTTGCGGTTAATAGACATTTTATTTACATTCAGCCGTGTTAATAATAATCTTTTTTGCATCGCTACTGCTATTTTTATTAGTTTTGATTGCAATGGAGGCGGCTAGTAAACTGCTAATGCAACAGTTCTTTACCTCATAAACTAGGATATACTTAAATAATGATCAACAAAATCAGACAATTATGTCACTTAACCGTAATATGTTTTCCAGAATTAAAAGAAAGTTGTTAATTACCGCTCCAATAAATTAAAAAACCACTAATTCATCTTTAGTAAATATAATACCTTTAAAGTTTTCTCAAATTGTTTCTATAAAAAGCATTTTTAAAAATGAGTTTCCAAAATTAAGCATAAAAGGGAAAAAAATTATAAATTTTAATTTCTAAAATGAACACTGGAAAATTTTGAATGCTGTTTTAATCGAGTGCGTTCCAGCAGTCGCTCTATATTCTTTTTGAGCCGGTTCGGATAGCCGAGTATATCCCAAACGTTTTCAAGTTAGTTGTGGTCGGGACTTGTGTATCGAATAATAATTTATATAATTTCTCCACTATTTAACACCACCAATCCGTGATGCCGTTAACAAAAGTTTTCACCCAATAAAGTGGCATTTCTTCTAAATAACATGTGGCGCTTAAATTCCCACTACCAGTGGCGGATCTGGCGTAAAATACTGAGGTGTTCATGCTTGTTTGTCTGTTAAAGAAGTAAAATTGGCTCCAAAATAACTTTATTCACCATATAACAATCGGAAGCCAATTAGTAACAAAAATGAATAAAATGTTTGAAGTTAAGTACCTTTTTTAAGAGCTAGCTGCCGAATAAAAATTCAGTTATGATAACTATAATTTTTACACGTAACAGGAGCAACTTTAATATTAATATTATTATTTTAATTATTTTTTTTTCTGTAAATTCTTACTCCATCCATAAGAGTTTTCACCCAAACCAATTGACTAAGTCATTAGATTATACTGACAAGTTTATTTATTGATAATAAACCGTACTTGACTTATTAATATACTATGCCAATTCTATTTTTACAGTAGCACTTTTACTTTCATCACATTAACTTTTTTAAATATCTATATGTAATAAAATAGCAAAAAAGAACAAATTTAACACTTTTGCATTGCAGTTAAAAAATTAGCTAAAGCCAAAATGTAGTGTCTGGTGTTGACATGGATTTTAGTTAATGAATAGATACTGTTACAGATTTTTGCGACGTAGCATTCCTAAAAGGTTAGGCTCAAGAGAAGCACTACTCACATTTAACGTACTAGTACAACTATTGAGTTCCATAAGGAAAGTATGGACATCATTAAGTACAACGATGTCTAAATGTTAGTCAACATGCCTATGCAAATTTTAATTATTACACAAAATTCACTACTAGTTTTGGTTATTTTTAAAATTTAAACCAAGAATTTTATTAGGAAAATGTGCCTTTTAAGCTTTGCTTTGCTAAATGACATGGAAGACTTCATCGCTAAGAATTTCTGGTCTACGGTTTTCATTAACTGAATTTACCCGTCGCTATGTTTAATCATAGTTGGCTGCTTGTATTGTTTGATTTCTGTTAAGTCCTTTAGTTTTTTATATAAATTTCGATCTAGTTTTTCGATCCCTTTACTTTTGTCCAGTATTCAGTTTTCGTTAAAAATCCTGTCTTTTTTTATGTTTCTTTTAAGCTTTTCGGTTGACTATTTACTGAACTAGTTGCTTTTTGGTTTGAGACCATATTATTTGATTCAAATTATTTTCATTTTAATGTTTGGATATACTTTAAAGATTGCTATAAACTTGTCGGCGATTTTTCTTGATATGTATCTGAATGGTTAAACCATTGACATCAAATCCAAGCTTCTTTGTAGATTTTTTATTATTTTTACATTGATACTCTCGGACACGACTGCTCCTGGATATATTTTTAGTGATAATAGGGATTTTGATCATCTGCCGGAGATTACAAGATCCATCAATTACGTTTTGAGTGTTTGAAGAAAGTGCTCATAATGACAAACTCTTCGTTTCTAGACCAAAATGTCTAACGCAGTTTTCAACTTTGCCTTAACCAGTTTTGACATATAAATCTTAGTATTAATAATAGTAATAGAAGAGTTTTGTAAAATGTATAAGACTTATTATAAAAAAAAAGTTTTATTTTTTGGAAAAGTAAGTACACTAATCGTTATACAAGTACAGTGAATATGGCTTAGAACGATATCGGATATTACGATATATCGGTTATAGCGACGAAATATTAAGGTCCCGACCGAGTTCTATGCATTGAAAACATGTTGCCTATAACGACATTGCATATAACGACGAACTTATATAGCGACATAATCTAACTTAAATTGGTTCAAGTAATCGGTTATATAGATGAGCGATATCGCATGTAAAAACGAACTGTAGCCATTGTGTGCCGAAGTTCGGGAAATCCCTTTAATTGTAGGCGGTAAATCCCCCTATCAGGCAAATCGGCATTTGGTCTATTATAAACGTCTGTTACCTTTATTGTTTTAAAATTATTGATGTGGTGTGCTTTTATGTTTTCAAAGTCTAAGCTGATGAATCTAAGAATATGTATAAATTAAACGCGATGTCTAAACGAAAAGCTTTTACAGTTGAGGAGAAAGCTGATAATTTTGGATACAAATGTATATTAAATATGTACATGCATAATACATATGTACCTACTCACATACATGCATAATACAAATGTACAAGGTGTCCCAAATTGGGCACTTTTAGGGGGTTTAAGGTACTTCTAGGGGAGACAGAGAAAAACTGACTACGCATTGCGAGGCTCAAATTTCAAGAGAAGACTTATAGTGAAAACCGCATTTTGAAATATCGTCTCGTCTTTGAGCTACGGGGGCTTTTTGAAAAGTCTGCATTTTTTAAGGCGGTCTATAACTTCGTTATTAGTGGAAATTTTGATTTAGAGTAAATCGCAGTTTTATAGACTTTGTCACGAGGAATTCACCCGCTAAATTATATTTTAACTGTCACTTTTAGTTTTTGAGATATGACATAAAGTTGCATTTTTTCTTATGGAATGGCCTATATTTTAATTAATTTTCGAATTCGTCATTGAATTCTTTTCAAAATGATGTATCATGTCATAGTTTGATTGAGCGGTTTAGGAGATATTTAGCTTTTTCACTTATTTCTAGTGCGCTATGATTTCCTGCTGAGGCAGGTAAAGGCACTCCAGTATTTTTATTATTTTACACAGTCACAAATATAGTAAGGCTAGTCTGGAAAAATTATAATTCAGCTGACGGCCCTCAAAGCCTAGTTATAAAAAGTTTTAAAAAATGATACATATTTCAAAATAAAATTAAAACGCTTTTGTGAAAAATAATTTCATATCAAAGCGTAATGTCAAATTGTTTAAACAACTGAAAACAATGACAAAACGCCAAGACGCAAGGCCAACTTGATTTGCATAGTATAAGACAACAAAACTATAGGAGCATTGAAGTAGGATTTGACCGCAAGGCTTTCACGTCAATGGCGCATGACGTCATTCAACGCACATTAGACAAAAATAAAAAACTTTAATTATCTCCGAAACCGCTCAATCAAACTATGACATATAATACATCATTTTGAAAAGAATTCAATCGCGAATTCGAAAATTAATTAAAATATAGGCCATTCCATAAGAAAAAATGAAACTTTATGTCATATCTCAAAAACTAAAAGTGACAGTTAAAATTTAATTTAGCGGTTGAATTCCTCGTGACAAAGTCTATAAAATTGCAATTTACTCTAAATCAATATTTCAAATAATAACGAAGTTATAGACCTCCCTCCAAAATGCAGGCTTTTCAAAAAGCCCCTGTAGCTCAAAGACGAGACGATATTTCAAAATGCGGTTTTCACTCTAAGTCTTCTCTTGAAATTTGAGCCTCGTAATGCGTGGTCAGTTTTTCTCTGTCTTCCCTAGAAGTACCTTAAACCCCCCAAAAGTGCCCAATTTGGGACACCCTGTACATACTCAAGTAACATTATATGTAAATATACGCAATTACATATATCTATGTACATATAAAAACATTCCATGTTTTTACCTTTTTTTTTTAAGATATTTTTTAATGAAAATTTGAAGAGATTAATTTAATCACTTTTTATAATAATAAAAATATAACCCTGCTTGTTACCTTTTTTTTCTATAACGACGCTCGGTTATAACGAACGAAATTAAGCGGTCTGTTCAATGTCATTATAACGGATATTCACTGTAATTGTATTAACAAAACTACGTGTAGAAGCATTTTACAGCATGACGAGAGCTTTATTCCAGAACTTTCATGTAACCATAGCCATGGAGACCTTTCCTTAAAAATGGTGCAAGCATATGAGTAAGGTAGTTAGCAGAAGCACCAACTGAGGGTGGTCATAGACAAGAGCGTTTGATTTGACGCGCCGAAGTGCTCGGCAGCACTTCCTATTTTTTTGAATGGGTTGCATTGAAGAGAGTGCAACCCATTCAAAAAAGAGGAAGAGCTGTCAAGCGCTTCGGGGCGTCAAATCAAATGCTCGAGTCTGTGAACACCCTCGGTCTATGTTTCTGCTAACTACCTTATTTATATGGTCCAAGATTGTTGGTATGGTGTATCACTACACTTTATAACGTCGGGTACAAAAAATACAAACTAACTGAAAACTTTTAAACAACTTAACATTCAAAGAAAACGATTAAGGGAGAGTCGGGGGATATTGCGCAGTTAAGGAAAATCCGTGGTTCTGTCGAGCAGATGATAATTATAGTAATTTTAAAAACAGTCTTAGATGCGTTATTTATTCTACTTTGTATCCGTGAAATATTATTTGAATAAGTATTAACATAACAAACAGTGGCGCACCCAGGAATGTGTCTTGGGGGGGGGGGGCTGAGGCCCCTTGGGGGCTGACAGCTAAAAAGGGCGCCTCTCAAAAATCGTGCGGCCAAAAAAAAAAGGTCATCATGTGTGGGGGAGGCCGCCAGCTACAAAGGGCGCCCCTCAAAAAACTTGCGACCAAAACAAAAAAAAAAAACAAAAAAGGTCATTATGTCTTTCGCAACTACGCCGCTGCTTGGGGGGGGGGGGCGACGCCTCCTGATGTCAAATTTTAGGCTATTTTTCGTGTTTTATCATCAAATATGTAGAAAATATGTTAAAAAATCTAAGGCTTGGGTGCGCCCATGTAACAAAGTTAAAATTGAAAATACCGAAAAGTGTATTTGCGCACGATTGGTCACTTCGGCGGGTAACGATACGGATACAAAATGGTGCGCGATATACTATAAGAGAATGATATATTTAATTAATTAACAATGTACAATACTCTAACGTTTAATAAATGCTACGTTTTAAAAAGATACCTTGTTCAAAAAATAGGCTAAAATTGGCGTAATTTTCGTTTTATTCTTCGGCACTAAAAATGTATGACATATTGTGCTTAAACTGGTTGTAATTTTGACAAATTAATGCTTAAGTTAGGAAATGTCAACTAGCGTTTAAAAAATGTGATTTTAATATACTGTGCATTCTGGAGATGGTACAGTCGCCTCCAAAAATAATGTTGCATATCGTTTTTTTCCTCTTAAGCAATAAACTTGAAAAATTGATACTTTGAGAGGGTGTGTACGTAACTAGCTTATAGCTTTTTTTTATTTTACATAGTTTTTTCATAAAAATTTTACTAAATTTATTAATCTTGCTATACTATATATATCAATTATATTTACTATTTTCACCCACATTAATATATTAACGGATTGATTTTTATCATGTTAAACCGGTGTCTTGTGCCACGTTAAATAAATTATGTCGGCCAATCCCATGCGCCAACGCTGAAACAATAAATCAAAGCTAATACTGCGGCAAGACGCGGCAGCTAAATGTAGCACCTATGCAACCCTTAATACATGATTAAAATAATAAAGTCACAAACGCAATTGATATGTAATGATACGGACTTTGTCAGTCCAATATAAATAATACATATTTGGAAAATTATAATAATAAATCACCATATAAACGCTGGTTTACCAACTTGCAACTTTTGAAAATCGCCTTTCCGCGCGGAATAAGTGCGGATCATTATACAGGCTATCAAACGGCCTATGACTTGTCGTCGTCACAAGTGGCAACTAGTTAGTTGATCAATTTTCTGCATTGGGGTCTACTAATAAGGTAATTGGGCACTTTTTAAAGACTTAGTGGTTATGATAGAAAATAGTTCGATATTGGGGTTTCGATCGTCTAAATTAGACAAGCTGACCTCCGTGCATCGCACCATTCCTAAACTCTTCCTTACTTGTCACAATTTAAGTAAAACACTGCAGTATCTTGGACACCATCCCATAACTTGGGGGCCATAGTGCAGCAGGTGATAGAGGAGGTTATTTTCACGAAAAAGTTTATATAACATGGGGGACAAGAAGAGTGGGGGAAAACAGGGTTTTACAAAAAAGGAAAATCTGTCACAGCCAGGTGAATACTCAGTTAGTTGTAATTCAAAAATATAATATTTCTTTTTTTGATAAAATTACAAGTTGAGGTATCTCCTCAATCAAAATAACCGCCAAAAACCTATAAAAATAATTTAAAAAAATAATAATTTTAAAAAGTATGAATAATATTTTATTATTATGCCTCACTAAACGCTTGTTTTTATTAACAAAAATTGCATTAAACATAATAGCATCCACAAAAATTTATAGCAACAAAAAAAAATTCAAAAAAAAAAAAATTACCTTATAATTATATTAAAAATTACTTTTATTTCAAATTATTTCTCTTGTTCTAATTCACGACTTTGCCCAACTTCATATTTTTACTGCGTTTTTTTAAAGTTATTATCAAAAAAGTTTAAAACATCGCCAACTTTGATGCTCTGTATCTCGACAAAGAAAGAGTTCGGACCCATGCATTATAGGAATTTTTTTATCAGTCATGACCTTCTCTATTATATGTTGGCCTATGGCTCTTAGGTTATGAGACACCCTGTATAATAAGATTTGCAAAATAAATTTAAGAGAATGATTTTGATGTCAATAGAACTTTTTAACAATAGCAGCATTATAATTTGGCATGACGCCACTAAAAGAGAAATAGAGAGAGAGAGAGAGAGAGAGAGAGAGAGAGAGAGCTATTGTTTTTAGCGGCAATCATATAAATTTAATATACCTTATAAGTGTATCGTATTATTGTTTATAAACTGTTTATTGCTTATCATCTTAATAAAACAACACTTTGTATCTTAATTAGCAACTAAAAACTCACATGTGTGTTACTATAATTTATTATCGGATAAATAATGTATTATTACTTGTTTAGCATAGTTAATTTTATAATAGGGTTTTTACAGAAAAAAGTCCAAACATTGATTTCATAAGATTTTTAAATTGAAAATTCGGCATTGAAATGCTTAGATAACTTCGATTCATATTTAAAAAAGTAGAGTTTGGTTTTTATATAAGGAAATTTTGTAACACAGAAATATACTTACATTTTGCCGGACTTTTAGTTTCTGAGATATTTCTAATAAACGCAAAAGTTCAATTATAAAACATGAAGTGCCTAATTCTTAATAAACTTTCAGTTTAAACAACGGCATTTGGAAAGACTCTTTTAGACTCTTTCCTGTTTCAAATGAACCCACTCTGTTAAATTTAATTTCATTTGATTAGTCTTTGCTTTTCGATTGACCTACAGATTTTGAAAAATTACTAAACTAATTTTTAAAATTTACGCAAAAACCCCAGATAATACAAAAGCGGCGGATTAAAAGGACTTGTTTTTTATCAGTGAAAAAAAATCTATTTATAATGATCTAAATACCCTACGGTGGGAAAAATATGTGGATTTTCTATAAAAATAGATTCTGCAAAATAAATATTAATATATTATGAATAACCATTAATAAAAAAAAACCTACTCAAAGTGACTAAGTGTAATAGTATATTATATAAAACGAACACAATACAGTGCGAACGTAAAAATCCCCCCCCCCCCTGTTAACTTTTGAACGGAATTAGATATCAACTGCAAACAAAAAGCATGTTAAATGGTATCAACTTTACTAATTTCTGACTTATTGCTTTGAACAGTGGTGTGAGCGTAAGACCATACGGTCACTAACAATTTTAAATTCTTAAATGAGAATGGGGGTTGCGTGATACATTGTTTAAAAGGTATTTCAATTCTATAATCAAAAAAATAAAATTTTGTAAAATCGGTTCAATACTCACGCTGCTGAAGACTAAGAGGAGTTGCAAACACTATAAACATAAACACACATAACTCCGTGAGTATTAAACCAATTTTATAACTTTTTATTTTTTTGATTAGAGACTCAAAATACCTTTTAAACAATGTATCACACGACCCCCACTGCTCATTTAAGAATATAAAGTTGTTAGTGACCTTATGGTCTTACGCTCACACGACGGTTCAAAGCAATACTTCAGAAGGTAGTAATTTGTTTTTGTTAACATTCTTTTGTTTTAAGCTGATATCTAATTCCGTTCAAAAGTTAACAGGGGGGGGGGGATTTTTACGTCCGCACTGTATAATGATAGACATTACCGCAGCCCACGAGAAAGACTGGCTCGGGCGCGGAAATATCACGTGACCGTAGGAGGGTCACAAAAGAACGCCTCCCGGCCAGCTGTCATTATCATGGTTGTTTTCAGTTTTGGTATGTTTGTCTACGTTGATTTTTTTTAATTCGGGCACGAATTTTATGTGAAATTTATCAAAGTTATTAAAATAACGCAGCCCACGAAAAAGACTGTCGTGATCTGCGTTAAAATAGTTAATGGCTAATGAGTAAACTAAAAAGAAAATACCTATAAATTAAACAGTGCCGCGAACGTGTAGTGTTGTTGGTTGTCGGTCCAACTATAAAACTGAAACCGAATATGTGTCAACTTTTAATTTTGCCAGTGGATAAACAAATGCATGCTATTTGGTTGCGAAAAATTCCTAATGATTTAAGTACCTTAAAACGTCCACAAGTTTGCATCAAACATTTTCCTAACGAGCAGGTTATTTGGTTTGATAAGTGTGTTGTAAATGGATTTTTGAAAATGTTCCGAAATACCTAAGTAGACAACCTGTATCTACTGTTCGATTAGCTGATGTCGAGAGGCAACAAATAGAAACTGCAATACAAGAAAGTCTTGAAACACTTCAAGCTCATAAGAAATCAAAAGTTTTATCAAATATTGAGGACATTTCAAAATTTTATTGTTCTATCTAATACTAAAATAAACAAAAATTGGATTCTAACCCAAGAACGTGACACAGTCTGCCTGTGCCTGATGACAATTTTGAACAATCCATCACTGTTAGCATCTCCAGTTGTTGAGGAAGATCTGTCATTTTTTGTAAATGTTAACAATGTTTTAATAATTACCAAAAAACAAACTGCTAAAAAAAGTTGAAGTTTTATTTTTGGACAGCCCCGGTACACTTCAAAGCTAATGCAGTTTATTAAAATGAAAGTTGCAAACGGGAAAGAAGTGGTAAAAGATAAGATTAATCAAGTAGAAGATATCCTTACTGACATTTTCGACAGTGAGAGTGAAAAATGTGTTCAATTGTCATTTCTTATTGAACAAATAGGTCTCTTGAAAAGGTCACCTGAGAATCAAATATATTGTGGATACACTTTAATGTTGGCTCCATCTTTGTTTATCCAGTCATCCAGTGCATACATGTCAATTTACAAAACTAAGGTAATATGTAGAAATAAAATTTCGGACTTCCATTGTCTTTATTTATTTTAAAACACGACGTTTCGGTTAGTAAGTATCTCTAACCGTTATCAAGTGTACTACTACTTATACTACTTGGTGTGCAGTCAGGTGTGACGGCCCGCCCCCTTTTTTAATCCTAAGACGCCTGTTTTCCTTAAGGAGTGGTTTCCATATGTTTGCTATGAACGTGCTTGGTTGACTGAAAACTTCTTTGTTCTGCATTATAAACGCAGCTTCAATAAACTTTCGTTTTCGCCAATGCGCCTCCTTATGTAAAACTTTAGCTTCTGACCACTGAATCCTGTGATCATTTGACGATGCATGATCTGCTAAACCGGATTTTTCAATATTAGGGGATTGGGTACTTTTTAGATGTTCATTTACTCTAACCTGAAGAGGGCGTTTCGTTTCACCTACATATGATTTACCACACTCACACGGGATTTGGTAAATACATTCCTTATTATTTGAGGGATTGTCTGGTTTTGTTTTAGTTACAAAACTTCTTATCGTATTTCCCGAAGAAAATACTGTTTTTATATTATAGTGTTTAGCTATTCGTCTTATGTTTTCTGAAATCCCTTGAACATATGGAATGTTAATAACACCTAACGGATTATTATTTTGAGAATTTGGTACATTTAGTTTGTTTTTAATTTTAAATATCGTTGAGTTTATTAATTTCACGGAATAACCATTCTGTTGTAAGTCATTTTTAATGTTGTTAATTTATGTGGTTAATTCTTCATTATTACTAAAAATATTTATGGCTCCTAAATACAAACTTTTTATAAATCCTTGTTTTGTAGCAACAGAATGATTAGACTTAAAATTTAGGTACTGTCCCGTGTGTGTAGGTTTCCTATATACAGTGGTTTGAATGTTTCTGTCTGATCGTTTGACAAGAACATCCAAAAAAGGTAAGGCCGAATCTTTTTCAATTTTCAAGGTGCGCTTGATTGTTGGTTGAATACCGTTTAAATGGTGTAGAAAATTCTGTAGTTCGTCTTCATTTTCCGGCCATATAATAAATGTGTCATCCATGTATCGTAGCCATAGTTTTGGTTTGGCTCTTGCTGGGTTGATCGCATGGTCCTCGAACCACTCCATGTAGATGTTTGCTACCACTGGCAAAAGAGATGAACCCAGCATTTTGCGTGTAAAACTTATCTTTCACTTGAAAGTAAGAGTTACGGAGACAGAGCTCCAAAAGATCCATCACCTCCACCGATAGCGTTGTTCTCTCGTGAAGTATATCATCAGTTTGTAATTTGTGTTTGATGATACTGAGTGACTCATTTATTGGCACGTTGGTGTAGAGACTTTCTACACTTACAAATCTATCGCCGGGATCTAATTCGATACCTTTTAAAACCTCGACAAAATGTTCCGAGTTTTTGACAAAAGATTCAGACTTACCCTGTAGTGGTTGAATTATGTCCAAAAAAAACCTCGACAAAGTGCTGGCATGGTCAAATGATCACAGGATTCAGTGATCAGAAGCTAAAGTTTTACATAAGGAGTCGCATTGGCGAAAACGAAAGTTTATTGAAGCTGCGTTTTTAATGCAGAATAAAGAAGTTTTCAGTCATCCAAGCACGGACATACCAAACATATGGAAACCACTCCTTAAGGAAAACAGGTGTCTTAGTATTAAAAAAGGGGGCGGGCTGTCACACCTGACTGCACACCAAGTAGTATAAGTAGTAGCCTAAAGACTAGATTGTTTAGTTTACACTTGATAACGGTTAGAGATACTTACTAACCGAAACGTCGTGTTTTAAAATAAATAAAGACAATGGAAGTCCGAAATTTTGTTTCTACACAATCATTGTCTACGAGTTTCAAACTAAGGTAATATGTCTTCTGAACCCTCGCAATATTAAAAAACTGATTTGTAAAATATCGTACTCTCCGGTAATGTGCAATATTTAAAAAGTAAGATACAGCTTTTAAAGAACATGAGTTGGTAGTTAACTTACACATTGATGAAATATATAATAAACTTTGTGACAAGACAAAGAAAAATTTTAAAACTGAAAGCTTAGGTTTGTTATGTCCAATTTTAAAAGACTTGTATAGATTTGAAGTAACTAACGATATTATGTACCTAATATATGTACCTGAAGATATTAGGGTGCAAATTTTATATAATTTTCCATTTTATAGATTCAGTTCTTTTATCTATAATAAACACATACATCAGCAAAATATTTTTTTTCAATTTTTGCCTATATGAGGAAAAACAAATTTGGTCAATTTATTTAAATTGTGTAAAAACAGATAATATATTAAGCAATACAATAAGAATCCTGGAACTCCTAAGATCACGTAATCGCCGACTTGCTTATAACGCGCCATGGCCGGTCTTGATCGTTGGCTGGGGGTGCACTTCAGGACACGAGCTCATAGGACGAGTGTCTCAGTTCACATAAGCATGTAATTCCCATTATTTATATGTGAGTTTTGTTCATGTACAGGGTGTCCCAGCCTTTTCTGCGTCTGGCTTGCTTTTGTGATTTTATTATGCTTACAAAAGTGTTCGTTTATATTAAATTATTTAAAAAAAATATTTTTGGAAAAAAAAATATATGGATCCATGAGACATCTGATACCCTCCTTGCCCATTAGCACACTTGAAGTGAACTGCACGCTATATAAGCCTTGAAAACAATTTTTTGTAAATATCTCGGAAACAAAAGTTTCTACAAATTATTGAGAAAAATTTGTCCTACTATAAGTATTCCAAAAGCCGCATGGATGCGATGCTCCGTTACAAAGTTAACATATTTAATTGATTTTCGCTTGTTTCAATTTTAATCTGGCAAAAATTTGTAACGTTGGGCTAGAAAACCTCAAAATTTTTCAAATTTCATCGTAGTGCCAGATTCACAATTAACTGTTAGTAATAATTACTTTCTCCCCTAGTACATTTGTATTTAAACGTAAATTGTTACATTTGCAATATCGTCCGATAGTTCAAATTTGAAGCTGATGACAAATGAGAAATTCCGTTATTTTCGATTCGTCCTTTTAATCTGGCAAAAATTTGTAACGTTGGGCTAGAAAACCTTAAAATTTTTGAAATTTCATCGTAATGCCAGATTCACAATTAACTGTTAGTAATAATTACTTTCTCCCCTAGTATGTACATTTGAATTTAAACGTAAATTTTTACATTTGCAATATCGTCCGATAGTTTGAATTTGAAGCTGATGACAAATGAGAAATTCTGTTATTTTTGATTCGTCCTTTTGATTTTTTTGACTTTGGCTCAAAAGTGACCTTAAACATGGCATAGTTTTAAATTTAGGACAAATCGGTAATAAAAAATATTAAGTTATATTTACTTAGTTGTATTGCCAACATTAAACGAAACGTATTTTGAGGCTCTTGCTAATCGAGAGTATCAAAATTTAAAGGCCGTAAGCATATATACGGAAACAACCTCTACACAAATAAAACCATTAAACTAATAGTTAAAAATAGAATAAAATCTTGACCTTCCTATAATAAAATAAAAAACTTACATGGCTGAGCAAACGTCAAAATATTTTTGGTCTGCACATGAAAATCG
The DNA here is from genome assembly GCA_963576565.1 of Aspidapion aeneum. Classification (NCBI taxonomy): domain Eukaryota; kingdom Metazoa; phylum Arthropoda; class Insecta; order Coleoptera; family Brentidae; genus Aspidapion; species Aspidapion aeneum. The sequence continues at coordinate 25,518,036 of OY755046.1, forward strand.
TCTTCTTCTTCAACGAATTGTTCTCCATAGGCTTCGTCATTGAGAGCTTGGTCAAACTTCTCCAAGTAGTGAGCTGGTACTTGCGGCAGTACTTTCCCTGCAAAAGATATACATATAAGATGCAGGGTAATGGCAGTATCCTTCGCATTATTAGGCTCTCTGCCAGAAACGTGCAGGATAAAAGCACGGTGTGATCCGAGATAACAGAGCGTAAGGCAAAATAGCATGAGATTGAAAAATGCTAAAAGAAAATTCATGGATAAAACAGCATATGCTAAAATAGCGCGCAACAAAACAGAGCAGGGATAGAAAAGCAGAAACGCTAACAGCACGGACCATACAAACAGGTATAAATGCGTTAAGAAAGCAAAAGAATTCACGTTATCTTTTATAGTTTTTTTGGTAAAGTTAGTCCAGGTTCGTTTGTGTTATTTAAGGTTAGATTATGTTAGGTAAGGTTCATTGAACGTTCTTCAACTCAGGTAAACTAAAATATACCAGCGTAAACTAACGTAAACATAACTTAACTGACTTAAACTAACCTCAACTATCAAACACTAAATAAAACCTAAAATAACAAAATAACTAAGCTAACCCGAACTAACATAAACGAACTTAACCAATAGAAGTAGACTATAATAAAGCTAATAGAACCAAACCAAACCCTTTCCTACGATATCTGCCAGTATATTGTTAAAAATATCATGTTTGTTACGAAAGTAAATTTAGGGTTTTTTTTAGAAAAAAATAACTAACTAACTTTTCCATTTTGTCATAAGTGGTACTTAGGATGCTTATAGCTCTCCCCAAAAACAGCCGCTGGTCAGAAAACTAAAATTGGTAATCCTCGCTGTAAAGCAAAATTTAAAGGGTCCGCCAGTTATATTAGTATCTACTTACTTACATGCCCCGCCAAAGTTAAGCGTTTTCGTTAAAGCTTTTATTTGTTGATGATATTGCTACTATTTTTGTTTTTACAAATAAAACTAAACTATTTATTACAAATTTCCTGTAGGCTTAGTTATGAATTTTAAAATAAAAAGTTTTTTTTTTTTTAATTTGCAAAGGACATTTTCTTTTTGTTATTAGAGTTTTTCTTAGGCCATTACCAGTGGCGCACCCAGGAATATGTCTTGGGTGGGCCCCGAGGCCTCTTGGGGGAGGGGGCCGAAGCCTCATGATGTCCAATTTTATGAAAAATTTGGAAAATGTGTAAAAAAATCTAAGGCTGCCCCCCTGGGTGCGCCTATGCATTACCGATTTTATTTTACTGCTACCAATTTTATATTGATCTCTATAATATGGTCAAATTGTAATGACGTCAGTGTGATGGCCAAAAACGTACTATCTTAATGAAAACTCATTTTTATTTTAAATATTTTTTGTCACTGTTAGTTAACATTAGTTAAATGAAGATACACAAAAATGGCGTAATGATGGGTATAAATTCTTACGAACAAAATTAAGCTAAACACTACTCGACAAGAAAGGCTCTTTTCGGATATTACTGTAAAGGAAACAACAATAGTCCTCCTCAAAAGCATGTTTGTTGATGATTTTTTTCTAAGTTTTTAAAATAAATATCACAAAATCCTTCCATATTAGAACTTTTGGGAATATGCCGAAGTGATGGAAAATGAGCAGACGGAATGACGTTGATTCTTTGGAAATATGGAAAACAATTATTATGGGATGCAACATGCACCCATACTTTAGCAAAAAGTTATTTAGACAAAACTTCAAAATTATCAAAACAAAATAAAATCAGAAAATATTCGGAATTAATAAATAGATTTATTTTCATACCATTTGCTGTAGAAACTTTAGGGCCCTTAGGTGATGAGGCAAAAAAATTTATTTTAGAAATAAGTGCAAAATTACCAGTAAAATAATCAAAAAATTATATCATCCAAAGAATAAGCTTGGCAGTACGACGGGGAAATGCAGCATCGGTTTTAGGCACAATGAAAGAGGAACCTGGATTAGACGAAAACTTTTAGACTTATTTTTTTAAATTTATGTGTTTAGGATTTTTATTATTTATTATGTATAATGCTAAAGAAGTTTGACCAATATAGAATTTCCGAATCACCACTTAAACCGGTAACTTATTATTTTCTAAAAATCACATAGCTAAAGCATTACAGAGCGATTTAAAGTCAGTATCTCAAAGTAATTCTCTTGAAACAAAATTGTTAATTAAAATATGTGTGACTGAACCAAACCGAAACATTTTTCGACTGAAGTTTTATTGGAAATCCTCTGAAAATCGTAAAATTATGAAGTTTACTTTTTTGTCTGTGATTATTTAACATTTTCTAAAAAATGTTCTGCTTTTAAATAAAAATTATCTCAAAACATGGTTAAGCAAAAAAACTATAGGTAACGACAACCATTTAAATACGGATCACCCAATGTAGTTTTATTTCTATTTTAGTTTTTAAGTAAAAAATAATATATCACAAGAAAAATTATAAAGAGGGTTAAGCAGTCTGGAAATTTGAAATCAAAGTAAAACAAAGACGTTAATTTACTGTGTTTCTTGTGTTTAAAAATTTATTTGAATAAAACTTATGCTATTATAGTTATGAAAATTTTGATTTTTTTAAGGGAGATTTTTTAATTTGGCGAGCGCCTCTTCATATTTATATTTTGAAATCCTTTAAAATTGTTAAGAATCTCGATTTCCAATAAATATATTTATTCATGAAGGTTTCTTGTTTTTAGATGGAAATTATTACCTTTTGCTAAAAAAGGGTCTAAACTAATAAAATCTTAAGTATATTTGGCGGTGCACCTTTTATATTTATTTTTTAATAATTAATCAAGTGACGCTGAAATTTGGCTGACAAAATTATTTACAAAATACTGAGACCAATTTTTTTTCAAAACATTTTTGTCAATGCCAGTTTACTTTAGTTAAAGAAAGATAAACACATATAGCGTATTTAACGATGGGTATTTTGAATATATTGACCGGTATAGATAGGTCCTTTGTTTACCATAAGAACCCGAATAAAATGCCGTTTTTAATTAAATATAAATAAGAAAAAGTTCAATTATCACCCTACAATGGAAATCTGTCAAAATACTGCCTAACACTATTGTTGCCTGGCGTTATTCAATTTCAGTAAATGACTAATTCAATTCCAAAAATTTCAGTAAATGACTAATTCAAAATTTATTTTTTAGTATATTTAAGTTAGATAGTCGAAGGTGTATTTAACCCACGGTGCCTAGAATAGACCAGTGTTCGGATCTTATATATATATATATATATATATATATATATATATATATATATATATATATATATATATATATGTCGAATTTTCACGTCACTGGTGGTCCAGCTGATTTTTGTAAACAAAAGTTAGATATCATATGAACAACTAATATTTTTTGAATTTTTTGAAAACTAAGGCAATTTTCTTACTATTTTTTAGTATATTCTTAAAAAATATTATTTTTCAGACATATCAGTCGTTATTTTTTTTAGCCCGCTTTATTTCTCTTTACACAAAAATTAAAATTCAAAAAAATAATCTGTTCGTTTCATCTTCAAAAATAATCCGCTGACCTACATCTTTGTTTACTTCCTAAGTCCTAGGTTCACCTTTGATACTAAACGATCACATTCAGTTTGACTTGTAAGTTTGCTTTGTGTAATAAAAAATAAAGCGGGCTAAAAAAAATAACGACAATACGTCTAGAAAATAGTTTTCAAAAAATTCAAAAAATATTAGTTGTTCCGTTGTTCATATCATTTCAACTTTTGTTTACAAAGATCAGCTGGACCACCAGTGACGTAAAAAATTCGACATAGCATGGATTTTTTTGTGAGATAATTACGTATTTAAAATGTTATAAACATTATTATTGTTCTAATAAAGCTTAAAAAAAAGTCTCTATTACTGCAAAAAAAAACAACAGCAGTACTGTTAAGCGCGGATTTGAGGGGGTAACGTGGTAACTACCCCCCCCCCTAGAAAAAAAATTATGGACTTTTACTTTATAAATATCGTGCTGGCCGAATTACCCCTTCTAGAAAAGTGTTATTACATTAATAAAGTTTCCGTCGACGATTACTTCCCCGCTCCCCCCCCCCTATATTTTGTATTAAAATTATGAATTTTGTTTAAAGCCAAGAATTGTTTGAAAGTTTGTATGTTCATGATATACATTTGTGTGTGTTAAAATATAAATACCACAAAAGGAAATTCTAATTAAATTCGATTACTATAGAAATTCTGAATAGGGGAGTTTTATGGCCAAAATATGAAATTTTATGAACTGAAGAAAAAATACTCTGCCAATCTCTGGGCACCTAAGCTCACACTAGGTACTATAGTTATAGTGTACGTGTGAGCTAATATAACTAAAAACTGAAATATATTTTATTGAAATCCAGACTCAATTACCTTTCGTTTGATACCACACAAGCCATATTTTGACTTAAACTTTAATTTTTCAAATCTACCCCCACCTTTTTTTTTAACTAAAATGTATTTTGTTTAACTCTAGACTCAATTACCTTTCGTTTGATATCACACACGCCATATTTCCACATAAACACTATTTTTTTTAATTTACCCCCACCCTTTTTTTAAAGTAAAATGTATTTTATTTAACTCCAGACGCAATTATCTTTCGTTTGATATCACACACGCCATATTTTTACATAAACTCTAATTTTTGAAGTATACCCCCACCCTTTTATTTGGCTTGTGTTTGGTGGATTTTGTTCATTTTTAAATGGGACCATCTCGACCCAAAACCCAGCGTAGGTGCCAAATTTCATTAAAATCGGGCAAGCGGTTTTTGAGTTATGCGCGTTGGTCGTTACAGACAGACATACAGACAGACAGACAGACAGACAGACAGACGCAACAAAAAAGTTTCAAAATCATCTGAAACGCAAAAATTTTTGAAATCGGAGCAACTTTTTTTTTCTCGAAAAAATTAGGATCACTATAGCTCACACTACTACTATAGTATAGTAGTAGTGTGAGCTAAAATATTTATTCTCATTTTACTAGAAAGATTGTCTAGTAGAAAATCTTAAGCACGATACATGAAAAATCTGTTTGGCGCGGTGTCACTCTCATAAAGACAAAAACCAGGCTTCAAAATCACCAAATGTAAGAGTCCGAAACGGTTTCAATGAGGTTTATTTTAAATTAAGCTAAGAGTCAAAACCAATAAAAGCTTACCAGTTATGTTAGGCGGTGCATCAAAGCCCATCTTTTTTAAAATCTCCTCCTTCAGGAGAGCTTTATTTCTGAGTTTCACTTCTTCCCTTATTTTACAGCTACTGCATCCACCAAATTTAGTAGGTAACGACGGCCTTAAATCACTAGTTGTATACGGATCACTAGATGGATAGTCTTGATCGTTATAAATTCTATTGTTTATGTCACTTGTCACGAATGAAGTTAAGCTAGATAAGAGTATAAGGCAAGCCACAATAGTCCTGCTTGGGGCAATAAAACTGTGACTTCTATTTAAAGTCGAGGGTTTTTGTAAAAGTTTGTTTAATGATGACATTGTTTTTTTAGGTTTTAAGATAAATATCACAATAATAAATGCTAAAATAGTTCGAGCAGTCTAGAAATTTCGAATCACAACAAAAACCGGCATTTTCCCATCACAATTTCCTCCTAGCCGAAAATCACATAAAGCATCAGCTTTTAAAACTCAGTCTCCCAAAGTTTTTCTTTTGTCTTAATTTTTTTTTCTGAATAAAACCTGAGCTATTTTTGCCAAAACGGGCAAAAAAATTAATCCGAAAATTTTCCAAAAATTTTCAGCGCGAATTATTTTTTTTAAAATTTGGCGCGCGCCTCTCCACAGGTGGTGGTTTAAAGTCAAGCTTTTTATCGTTGAAGGATTAGCGAACGCACTGAAAAATTCGTGTGGAAGTGCGACCCTATATATATGTTGTGTGAGTGTGTGTTAAAATACTCCATAAGCGCGACATCGACGATGTTGTGGCTCGACGGGGTCGACAAAGTAGTGGCCTTGCGTTTTCAGCTCTTTTAGCTCACACTAATATAAGATTATACCCAGTACGCTGGTTAGGCAGGAAACATATTCAAGCTCTAGATTGGTTAACAGGATTAAACCAATCATAAAAAGACAAGATATAAACATAAATCATAAAAAGACAAGATATAATCATATCTATTTGGGTTGCAAGAAGCATTCCAGGATACCAGATACAAGATACAAATTTCTTTATTCAAGGAACTATAACAAAGTACAGTTAAATGAATTGTGTCAAAATACATATATTCAATTTCACACGAGCGTGAAAGTTGTAACGAGGCGCTAGCCGTGTAAAACAACACGGATAAGTTTTAGAAAGTTACTTTCTATCGAGTTCTGTACGCTATTTATCCTACGAACAGTGTTAAACTATCCTAATTTTTGTAAAAATTGGTCTTTAATTTTGAAAAAATCAAATGAAACTGCTTTTCCGCACATGTGTGGAAAAGTACTTTGCAAGACATGTGCGGAAAAGTATCTTTCCACACATGTGCAGAAAAGTTTCTGCACACGGGTAAAATTTGTTTTGTGAAAAATCCATCATTTCCATATATCGTCGTTGATCTTACAAACTGACGTATCTCAAAAAAATACAGTTTTGAGTAAGACCATAATACTACCTTATTTGTGTCGTTCTTTCATCTCACAAAGTGTCATAACTCATAAAAATCCTTTAAATAACACAAAAATCATTAGATCCAAGAACATTTTTGGCGGAATAAGTCCAATATAAACTTTCCCTAAAACTTGAAATTGCTCTCTTGTTAAATTACAATAAATGAGTTACGTCAGTTTGTAAGATCATCGACGATATGGTCGTAGGAAAATATAATAGTTAATTATTAATAAATAAAGTCCATGTTGGGTGGAGGTGATTTATAAATCAAACAAGTTCAGTCGTTCTCCACTAATTATATTTTTACAACTACACTGAAAAAAAAAACGATTTTATTATTAACAAATATTTGGTAAACCTGATTTTTGTTGTGCTCATTAAAAAATATTAAAAGCAAATATCATTAATTATTGGTAACAAACCTTTTTTAAAGTGTTTAGTTATAAATAATATATCATTTGTTTCTTTAATAATTTGATGTTTTTGTAAATATTAATTGCCTTATATTAACCATATCCAAAACACTCTTTCTTTTAAGGTAACAGAACGTCTTTGTTATTAATACTTAAAATTGCCTAAATATAAATAAGCTCTTAATATTGGCAAATATTTCTTTGTGTTTATTACAACAAACATTTTTTTGTATAATGTTATGGCGTGCTTTTGTTATTATAACGGTCTGAATTGGTTTCTATTAATTACTTCGTAAAGTTCAAACAAATTTGGTTACTATTAACAAGCGATATTATCGAGCAATATAACTTTGTACCGTCTCGGCCACAGAACACCAGTCTCGGCTCGGGCCTTGTCGCGCGAGATCGTGACGTTTCGGTTGACATTTTGTAGGGGCGAGCGGGGCTAGTTGAGCCACTTTTTACATAAATGTAAATAAAAGCATTGCTATATTACTTACAGTTCTACAATTATAATATGTTTAAGGCAAATATTGGTTTTTAAAACTATGCATTCAAACTTAAAAAACACTTTTTTCTAGCACCCTTGCAAGCGGTCCAACTAATCCCACCCACGGAGTAAGTTGGGCCATACGATGGGGCAAGTTCGGCATGGTTGAATAATTAGGAACTGTATATATATGCAACATAAAATAACAGGAAATTCTTAGATTATTTCTATTGATAATAATAAAATACTAAACTTTAAATTTCTTAAAAAACAAACAATATAAAGTAACCTAATTCTTGCTCTAGTCTGATTCGGAATTATGGTTTTAGCAAACATAAGTAAACCCTGCATCAGCACATGTTTCATGGGCCCAAAACTTGTAAGTTAAACATTGTACCCATTTTTCTTTTGGTTTGCTGTTTGAGAATGGTTCCATGCAGACTAGACAAAATGTTTCCTCTTCATCATCGCTGTCATCTTTCAGTGTCCTTTTCTGAGTAGTTTTTCTATGCTTCTTTTCCTTGAAGACATTTTTGGTTACAGATTTTTCTTTTTTTAAACTTTTTTCACGTTCCAACTGTTGACCATTTTCTTCGGTTGATATTCTTGGTCTTTCTTTCGCCAGCTTTCGGAAAAGCACGAATTTTTAAAATTTCCCCAGATCGATTGGTAACAATAGATCACACAATTTTAAGTCACAGGGTGTTTGCCTCAAATTTGAGTTGAAGGGTCTGTGTGATGTCATAAATAAATAAATGGCGGCTTTTTTACTGTTTTTTCACAATTTTTGGCTTATAACTTCTGCCAATAACTTAGTTTAACAGAAAAACTAATCGTTTTTTGTTTGCAAGAGAACACCAATCAAGATACCGCGTGAACAAGTCCACAACTAGGGGGCCTAATTTCCATAAGAGGGTAAAAAACAGATAGAATATAGAATATTAATAAGAGACCGCAATATGCCCGATTCCAATCAAAAGCGTTTCAGCGTTGCCAAAGGTAACTTTGATAAATAACTACAGGCGCAATTCGTCGCAGTCTTCAAGAGGCGGACAATCTAAAACATTTGTTTAGGGCGAGAATTATTAACTGACGTGATTTTTAGTCCATCATACGTACGCATGCTGATTTTAACCTTAAAATAAAAAAAAAATGTTTTTAGAAAATGTATGGGGTTAGCTGGGCCGGCACACCTACATACAAAATTGAGAGAGTCGGCAATCATGTTTGCGTAAATATTAGCATCGTTATAATTTCATTAAACTCTGTCTAAATATGTAAAGTTAACTATAAAAAACCGAATGGGGGCATGCAGGTGTAATAAAACAATCTGTAAAATGTTTTCCGAAATAACAAAAAGTTACTTACGTGGTCCAAAAAAAAAATGCCTCTGTAGTGAAATAGAACGTATCAAAATAGCGCGTATCAAAATAGCGCGTATCAAAATAGCGCGTATCAAAATAGCGCGTATCAAAATAGCGCGCTCATTTGAGCGCGTGATCAAAATAGCGCGTATCACAACGGCGCTTGATCAAAATAGCGCGTATCATAATGGCACGTGTTCAAAATAACGCGTATCAAAATAGCGCGTATCAAAACAGCGCGTATCAAAATGGCGTGTGTTCAAAATAGCGCGTATCAAAATAGCGCGTATCAAAATAGCGCGTATCAAAATAGCGCGTGTTTAAAATAGCGTGTGTTCAAAATAGCGCGTCTTAAAATAGCGCATCTAAAAATACCGCGTTTTGAAAGATCGCCATTACAAACGTCGCTGTTACAAAATAGTTCGATTTCTAACATATTAAAAAAAAAAACTTTCCTGACTTTTTTCCCGGGATCTTATAGGGTGTAACCAAACCGAACCGAACCGAACCGATTCAAACCGCACCGAACTGAAATGAACCGAACCAAACCGAAACATTTTTTCAAAAAATTATTTCCCTAAATTAGCTTCCCGATCCTTATTTTGGTAGGTTTCTATTCTGACCTGTGACTTGGTGACATTTTATTTTGGTGGAAAAAGGTCAGGGAGTTACTTGAAAAAATGTTTGGGTTCGGTTCCGTCCGGTTCGGTTCGGTTTGGTTACACACCCTCTAGGATCCCGGAAAAGAAGCCAGGGAAGTTTTTTTTTTGAAAAAAATATGTTAGAAAGAGACCCCTTAGTCGAACTATATGAGTTGTGTTAAGTATAGCAAGCCATCGGTTTATTTAACGGTTAAGTAAGTATAACTTATCTGACCTTGCTCAAACTGTTTAGGTGAATATACCTAAGCAGACCTGATACGCGCTATTTTTTACACGCGCTATTTTTAATACGCGCTATTTTGATACGCGTTATTCTGATCACGCGCTATTTTGATACGCGCTATTTTGAACACGCGCTATTTTGAACACGCGCTATTCTGAAAACGCGCTGTTTTGATACGCGCTATTTTGATACGCGCTATTTCGTTACAGAGCCAATAAAAATAGGTCAAAATCTGTTCCTTGGAGATACACACATCACAGATTCTCACTGCGGACTAATGCATGAGCAAAGGCGACTTTGCCACGTGGGTGGCGCTGGCAGCTGACGTCTAATTGTCGAGTTAATAGGGGTTTCTCAACGTGCCCCTATGCCCAACGAGCCCCGCTCTCCCCTACCTGTAACCCGTGGTCTAGACCGAACCGACCCGACGCCCTACGTAGCATTGTATTACAGACCATAGAGAAAATAATAAAAGAGTGCTTAATTCTATGGTTCAAAAGCGGCAACAAGTTTACGCTAGCGCCACCCTTGGCTACTGGAAGAATTAAGAATGCGCGGGCGGGCTCGGCGGGCTTTTTAAATGATTTTTTTCTTAGTAAAGGTGCTATTTTTGAGGTCAGGCTAATTTCATGTATGCGAAAAGAATTTGGATATCAAAAATATATTAATTTTAGTCATGTAAACCTGTAAGATATCCAAACTTTTTCCGCATACATAAAAATTTTCATGACCTCGAAAATGTAATACTTAAATAAAAAACAATGTTTTTAAAAAATGTAATATTTATTATTTTAAAAATTAAAACTGTTTTAGAAAAATCTAAAAATATTTAACAAATATAATGTTTTTTCTTAAATGTATAAACTAGGTATTTATATTACAAAAAACTGTGGATTTTTAGAAACCTTAAAAATAGTTAAACATGTACCACCTAATAATCCTTAATAAAACCAATATTTTAAAAAAATAAGAACACACTTTTACAGTCTTCAATTTTTTAATTTCTAGGTTTATGTGGAATTGCTCAAATGTTGTAATGTAATTTTCATATATTCTTCACAATATCCATTCTCCAATCCATTTTTTAATAATAAAGGTGGCCACATAATGATGTTATCCCATTGTTGATTGTTGCGTTGGATAACTAAAAAGCAAAAAAAAAGCTGCCAGGGGACTCATAATAGTAGGTATTTTATACAGGTGTTAATAAAGTATGTCGCCAAACTTCAGAGGATAATCTTGAGTGATTTTAAGAAAAAAAACTTTGTATAACCATGCTTAGTTTTTGAGATATGGGTTATTAAAATATTAGTTTTTTGTTTGCTTTTTATTTATAACTCGTGCAGTTTTTGAGATATTTAGCTCAAATCTGGAACATGTTGTTGTTGTTTTGTTACAAGGCATACATCATTAAGCATGTCAAATATTAGGAAAAACTACAGGGTGATATTTTTTCCGCGGTCATGCCTCCTTTTTTCTCCAGAACTTTTTTGCAGTAAGTTATTGGCAGATTTAAAAATGTAAAATGAATTCCTTGTTTTATTCAGAAATTTTTTGATCTGCAATATTTTTATCTCTAACCATTTTTCAGAAAAAAAAACAAAATAAAATAACTTGTACCTTCAATTGCTATTTAGAAATTACATAAAACTCGCATAAAATTAAAATAATGCAGAGTACAAATTTTCCTTTTTTGTCTTTTCTTGGAAACAGTTAAAGTTACAAAAAATTGCAGAAGATCAAAAAGCTTTTGAGGAAAGGTGGCTGTTGCCTCCCCCACCCCAATAAGCCTTCGTGTCGACTCTGTCTGAAATATGTGTTTATATGTAATATAATTTCAGGGGCTAACCAAATTTTTAAGGGGGAGCTTAGCTCTTGAAGCTCTACCCTAAGTACACTTTGGGCCTATTCTTAAATTATGTAATTGACCCACCTCCACCCTCTGTACAGAATTTTTAAGAAACAAAATACATTTAAAAAAAAGTTATGTGTAATACAAGGCCAAACACGGCTACCCCTTTGAGCATTAATTTTGAACATATAATTATTATGTTAAATGGCATTATGTATTTTAAGAATAGGCCCTAGTATGGGTGTGGAAAGAGACAGAACTTATTAACCAATATTTCTCTATTACTTACCTAAATGAAAAATCATTTGCAACCAAGCAGTGTGTACTCAATGTGATTGTAATGATCCATACAAATCCATAATGTCTGTGTACCTAAAAAGTAAAAGCACTAGCTAGAATTATGTTCAAACACTAAACTAAAAGACAGAAGCCTAAAGATTTTTAGACATTTTCCATATATTTCATGAATAAAAAAAATAAATAGGTGAAGATATGGCATAATAAGAACTCGGCTAATCTGAAGCAGGAGGTACTGTTTGAGAGGATTTGCCTTTTGAGTGTTTGTGTTGTCTGAATGTGAATGTCCTTAACTAAAAACAAATAAGTGCCTACTAGATTAAATTAAATTTAAGTAAAATAGATTTGATACCATTTAACATTCAAGTCGAAACTATGCACATTTTATAAGAACTTAACATTGATATAAGTGTAACATAACATTTATAAGAGTATAACATAACTTTTTATAAGAGTATAGCACAAGATTTATAAGAGTATAACATATAAATTTCTAAAAGTATAACATAACACATCTATAATAGGTGTGGCTTAAAATTAATTAGATTAAAACATTTATGACAATAATAATATTATGATCATTTTGTGATATTATATAAGATATATAAGTAGGTAGATATAATGAAAAAAAAGTATTATAGTATATGTAAACTTGACCAGTATTCTCCCGACGAGCTACCATGCAGCTCAGGGACAGTACTTCAATTGTATTAGTAATTTGTAACGAAACTTTGAAAATAAATTGAAATTTGAAATTACTGTGTCTCGGGTCCCCCAAAGACCTATTCTTGGGTGCACTATTGACTAAAATATCTACTAAAACTAAAAATGGAAAATGCCGAAAAGGCAATAGATCAATAATAACAAAATTATATGGACAATGACCCATAAGAAGGTGCGGATCTACGGGAGGGGAAATTCCCCCCCCCCCCCAAATCTCAAACTATATTAAGTTTTTACATACAGAATAAACATCCTGGTCACAATGCAAAACTGTTTTATGCAATATTTATTATGATATCTACCCCCCCTAAATAAAGTTCCTAGATCCACCCCTGCCATAACTGAGGGGTGAACAGCTGAACAAAATTTGTACACCATCCTACAGGAAATTCTTGGTCCTGTAGTGTATTTTAGTGTCCTGTGGAGTCCTACACAGTCTTGTTAAAAAAATGTGTAAACCTACTGTGGACAGATGATCACCCCTCCCGAACACACAATGCACCAATACTAAGTTGACACATTTTATCTAAAACTAATGTATATGTTCAGTGTCAATCTGTATAACAAGTATATAAATCGACCCTAACTTCAATAACATAAATTATCTTTCTTACCTTGTCTTAGTCACAAAACAAGACCATTTTTGTCTGATAATATGCGCTTTAACACAAAACAGATCTCCTTTGTAGTGAAAAAGTTATTTCGTAGCAAAATTTTTGCATCCGAAAATTCCAGAAAAACAAACCAAGAATTTGAGGTTAGGTTTGACTCGACTGCGTTTACAATATACTTGTAACTTGCTTTTAAAAATGACTTGCAATTTGTAATATGGTTAGAATACCTATATTATTTATTTATTTTTTTGGTTGCAACTTCTATTAACATTGATTGATGAATGTTACAGATGTTTATACCTATGCAACAGCGAATAACAGCAATTTTTATTTAAACAGTATAAATACTGAATTAGGATATAAGTCATTGTTTTATAAAGGAATCAGATTGTATAACAAATTACCATTAGACATTAAAACCTGCAAATCAAATAATATGTTTAAGAGAAAAAAAAAAGAAGTACTTGTTGCCTAGTCAGCCTCAGTGGCGTATATAGAAAAAAGTTTCGGGGGGGCCCAGACCTTATAAAGACGTATTTTATACTATTTTATATTTGTATTTATGAAATATGTGGAAAATATCTAAAAAAATCTTAGCTTTGGGGGGGGCGGGCATATATACGCCACTGGTCAGCCTGATTGTTTAAGTAAACCCTTGGTATCATATTATATTATATTTTTTTATTTTAGTCTCTATATTATTTTTTTGGTGTATTTTAGTATAGTAACCTTTTCTCATAAAGAAATATGGTAGCAATGTTTTTTTTAAGGATAGGATTAAAAACATTTTACAGTACAGTGTAAGTACTTGAGAAAGCTGTGTGTTACTAGATTATTCTTTTAGTAGGTAGGTATAGTTAGTTCTGTTGGGAATGATACAGGAATGCTTGTAATGATTTTTTGGTATTATTAGAGAAATATAGCCAGGCTATAATTGTGCCAGGCACTATTTTAACACATTTACATTGAAAACTGACAGTTAATCGTTCAAAATTCATACCAGAGTCGAATTTAAAACTATCGTCGTTTATTTTTAATTAATAAAAGAAGGCACTATTTATTCCGGTTCATATAGTAAACAAAGGCCATGTGTTGAAAGATCACAGCTGATATTACAATGTGAAAGTGTCAAAATTGTGCCTGGCACAATTATAGCCTGGCTATATTTCAATAATTCTCTAATAATACCGAAAAACCATTACAAGCACATTCCTGTATCATTCTCAACAGAACTAACTAAAGCTATACCACGGATCACCTACCTACTAAAAGAATAATCTAGTAACACACAGCTTTATCAAGTACTTATATTGTACTGTAAAATGTTTTTAATCCTATCCTAAAAAAAAAAACATTGATGCCATCTTTCTTTATGAGAAAAGGTCACTATACTAAAACGCACCAAAAAAATAATATGAAGACTAAAATAATAAAATATAATATAATATAATATAGTACCAAGGGTGGTTTACATAAACAATCAGGCTGACTAGGCAACAAGTACTTCTTAAGTTTTCTCTTAAACATATTATTTGATTTGCAATTTTTAATGTCTAATGGTAATTTGTTATACAATCTGATTCCTTTATAAAACAATGACTTATATCCTAATTCAGTTGAATAAAAATTGCTGTTATTTAACCTGGCTTTATTTCAATAATTTTTTTTACGGTGCGCACTCGCAAGGAGATCCCTATCACGCTCGAGAAGCGGCAAGTGCGCGGAAATTTTGGTGTATGTTGGTTTTGAAGAGGTTCAGATTGTAACCTGCAGGGAAAAGTGTCGCAGGAAGCTTATTCCACAGCGATGCTGTTCTCCAGAGATATATTATCCATTATGTAATAATAAGAAGTAAATAGTTATTAGTATTATAAGTTTGGATTTGTTTTGTTATAGTAATACTGGTGTATGTATTAACATTTAAATGTATTTTTTATATTTATGTTTGTAATTTGAAATAGCATGATTTGCTAATAAAGATTTATTCAATTCAATTCAACATAGTAAACCATTTCTAACAACAAATGGCATTAGGAAAATACTAAGTGTTATGTGATAGACAATTCTCTCAAAGTTTTACGTAATTTATGAACGACCCCAATCGAACAGAATAAAATTAGTTTTAAATACAAATAGAAATATAGTCCGTGATTGCAGCGCTGTGCGCTACTGGAACGCTGCGCGGCCCTATCTTTTCGGCAGTCTCTTTTTTGTCTCTGTAACAGACAGTCGCGTCGCAGACACTCATAGAGTAATGTCTCTGTAGACACTGTGCCCAAAAATCAAGGGGACGCCATGTTTTGAGAAGAACATTGACCAAACACACAGACCTAAATACGCGGGTAATTTTATGGCATCATAATGGTGTTTTGGTTGCAAGAGTCGAAGTGAACAAAAAGTCATTCCTGATGAACGCTTTAAAGGTAAATATTTAAACGTAAAAATATAGCTTCAAGAAAAAAAAACGTATTCATTGTATAAACTTTTTGTTCTGTGGAAACTGATTGCTTATAAACAAACAGTAAATAGGATTGATTTTTGATTAACTGATTTATGTGCTAATTGACGACAAGTATCCACAGACGTAGGCTTTATTTGTTTTTAATATAAAATTCATATTCTTTTTTTTTTGTTTCAGATTTCCGCTTAAAGATGGAAACAATCTGGCTTTGGTCGTCCACAATAACATAGTAAGTGTTATTTATTTTTTTTTTAGAATGCTTTATATTTGCATTTTGTGATTTTAATAATTTTAAATCAGGTAGGTATTCGTGGGTAGAGGACAGACCAAAAAGAAACTAAAGTACCTTTGGCAACGTTTCGGATTTAATTAATCCTTTTTCAAGCCCTAAAAACAATGAACAGGTTCTATAGTTTTACATGGAAAAGAAATGTAACAAAATCTAATAACATTTTTTTGTCTTGATTTTTTTTTTATGTTTATATGTTCAACCTAGGATTATTCTCTATTATCTATCTATAGTCCAAAGTAAACTTACTCAGATAGAAATGTTTCTTGGGTCCATAAGTAGAGCGAACAGGGCTGAGTGTTGATCGAAGAACATTTTACTTTAAAATTTTATAAACAAATGAATTGTTATTATTATAAAAATATGAGGTTAAAATTTACTACCATCTAAATGACAATAATCTTTAACCTGTCGAATCTAACAAAACATAAAAATAAGCAAAATACTACACTTATGGTACCAATCAACACGTAAGGTTAAAACTATCATTCATAAAATCCTTTTGCTCAAAAAACAAAAATTTAAACCACCCACGAATACCTACCTGATTCTATAATAGGACACAAAATGCACACAAATAATTTTAAATTGGATGGAGTGGAGTCCCCGAACTTATAGTGAGGTAAAATCAGTTTATGTCAGATTTGACAAAATTTTGTGTGCATCTCACATGGAACAAACGTGTGTATATTTCATTAACCAACCTTTCCAAAAAAAAAAAGATTACCAGCCACTATAAAAAAAATTGACTCCACTTTTATAATAAAATACAAATAAATATTTTTCATCAAAACAACTTGCTTTTTATTATTATTAAAATTCTCTTATTATTCTATACCTTATTCATTTCTATAGGGTTAATGGGAAAAAAGACACCAATTTTGATCACACAAGTTTATTTCTTTTCGACGATCCATTTTCGTCTTCCTAAGGCTAAAGTGTGTAACCTGAGGAAGATGAAGAAATACAGGTGTGTGATCAAAAGTGGTTTATTTCCATTAACCCTATAGAAATATACAGGGTGTTCATTTTAAAACTTCCCAACCAAGATTTCTCGAAAATGATTTTTTTTTGAGAAAAAGTAAAAACATGTCAAATAATTTATTAAGGAGGACACATTTTGGCTATCTTATAGTTTTTGTAGTACACACCCCCTTTGAAAACTAAGTGAATATGTCAAAAACAAATTGATAGATTTTCAAAATTTCTACACCTTTGTAAAGATATTTAAGAAACCTTCAAAAAAAAGTCTCAATTGACCAACTTTCCATATTCGAAATATAGGGGTAAAATGTACCCCTCAAAGGGGGCGTGTACTACAAAAATTTTAAGATAGCCAGATGTGTCCTCCCTAATAAATTAATTGACGTGTTTTTGCTTTTTAAAAAAAACTTATTAATGCAAAATAACTAAATATAATTACAGCTACTAATTATATAATAACCCATAATTAATTAATTTAATATTAAATAAGAATGATCCTTATAATAAATATACAGTATATTAATAATTAAACTCACATATATTTTTAAATATTAACAATATATTAGTGCTTAATGTAGCTTTTTTTAAATATTACCAGACGATTTTGTTTTTATTAACAAATATTTGTTTCAATTGTTGAAATTTCTGAATTGTTACCTGCAAACAAATATCTAATAAGCCAAATATGGGCAACGCATTTGGTAACAGTTACAAAATGTTTGTTATTGTTACAAAATTCTTCTCTCAGTGTACATGTTTCGATAGCATACGCTCTCATCTTCAGGTTGTACACTTGATGGAGTTAATCCATCGCCATTGCCTACAGTTTGTAGGCTCAAAAAATTTACAGCAGCATGTGCAATGAAGCAGCACAACAAATTACAGCAGCATGTGCAAAGAAGCAGCACAGCAAATTACAGCAGCATGTGTAAGGAGGGGTTTAATTAAATTAACTTGTGGAAAACGACAAAATCAAAAAAAAGAAAAAAAAGTCAACTATCCCCAAATTCACATATCTAAGCAAACCCTCCCCCAACGGAAGGGGTTGGTTTTAATTTAAAATAAAGCATCTAAAGATTGAAATGATTAATCTTTTTACTACAAAATGTCGTTCTGCACACCGCGACAGTGCATAAAAGGAATTCCTTTTATGCACTGTCACGGTGTGCAGAACCACATGTAATTTGCTGTAATTTGTTGTGCCGCTTCTTTGCACATGCTGCTGTAATTTGTTGTGCTGCTTCATTGCACATGCTGCTGTAAATTTTTTTGAGCCTACAAACTGTAGGCAATGGCGATGGATTAACTCGTATGCTCTCGAAACATGTAGTTGTAAAAATATAATTAGTGGAGAACGACTGAACTTGTTTGATTTATTTTTTTAATTATTATTAACATTACAAAGACACAGTCGAGGACACAGTTGTGTGTGATGATCACAGTATTATCACTTTTCGAAATATAATTTCTAGTTGCTGTTATTTTCATCTAAATCTATCTAAATTAAAACAGCTTATTTTTAGATTTGTTTGACACGAGTGCGTGAGACAACGTATATAAGGGTATATGATCTAAGTGTACAGGGCAGAGAAAGCAAACGACGTGCATCTAATGAAAACGAAGAATAATAAAAATAATATCTTCATAAAGCTAGAGATGACGTGAATACATAAAATACATAATATATAAAATTTTCTAAATATTTATCTAAAGCAAACCTCGAGGACTCGAAGTAACGATGCTTTGGCTTTGGTGTTCTGTAGTGGAGGTGATGATAATAATAATATAATTTAAGGAAGGAATGCGTCAGAATAGGTACACGGTAAAAAAAATTGTCTTAGATCAAAGCAAATTACTTTGAAGTAAAATAATTTGTGCTTTCCTATTCACCAAGAGAATATTTTTTTGATTTAACACAAAAAATGTCTTGCCTTTTATTTTAATGTGAAACAAAAATTGTTTTATTATAAATTGGAATTGAATTAATCTAAGGCACCATATTACTTACATGAAGACAATTTGCTTTGTTACAAAATGGATTATACTGAAACAAAACAATTAAAGAAGAAAAATAAAGTCTCATTTCAAGAGTAAACACTGCGTTGAACTAAAAAGAAATATTCTATTTCAAAACAAATTGTTTTAAGATAAAACAATTTATTCAAGAAAAGAACCTGTTTTCATTGTAGACAAAATTTTTAACGTGTATTTCTTGTACCTTTCTCTCCAGACAGCACAGGTCGTTGAATGAAAGTCCTGGACTCAAAATAGACGTTCAGTAGCCATCCACGGGATTATAAAACCTAGACGTCCTTCTCGATACGCTGAAACGGATGTCCATTGGGCATCCATTTTATGTCCGATGTTCAGCTACGGAAGCACAATTAGTGTCCGAAATATCCAAACGTGAACGCCCCAATGGACGTTCAACAGACGTGCTTGTGCTGTTTGGACGGGGCCGGTGCCTTATTAGCTCACACATATACTATACAATAGTAGTGTGAGCTATGGTGATCCTAATTTTTTCAAGAAAAAAAAAGTTGCTCCGATTTCAAAAATTTTTATATATCTTTGCGTTTCAGATGATTTTGAAACTTTTTTATTGCGCCGTCTGTCTGTCTGTCTGTCTGTCTGTATGTCTGTCTGTGTGTCTGTATGTAAGCAATGATATGGCAGCACCAGTGTCTACTGTTATATTAACTTGTCTTCCATTTATATGTCCGTCGATATCAAGACTGTCAGGCTACATTCCCTTTAGCCAACACCTGCCCCTCTGCGTTGACTAGTTTTAGTTTTCCTGATTTCTTCTTCGGTACTCTGTCCCGCTAGATGGTGATCGAGACCTCATTTGGACACGACAATCGCGTTGAATATGCCCTGTACGTCCGCATCTAAAACACTTTCTATTTGGAGAGGGACGTCTGTTTTCTTTTAAAGAGTCAATCTTCTCTATCAGTGATTGAAGAATTTGACTTAGCGTCTTTGAGGGAACCTCTTGTTCATTGCTTATTTCTTCACCCTCCTGAATTGAGACGGCCCTTACTTTTGGCCTGGACATATTATTTGATGGCTCAATTTCAAGGGCTCGAATCAGCACTTCGCTGCTGTTATGGAAGCGTTCTCGACGAAGTAATTTTGGTAAGTCTGTATCTCGCAAGCCATTAATAAAGCGATCTACCGTGAAGGGATCTCTGTAATTTTCTAGCATTTCTGGGTAAGCCAAGTACATCAGCCTCCTGATATCCGCTTCATACTCTTGTAATGACTCCCCTGCTCCTTGCTGACGAACCTTTAATTCTGACCAATGTAAAGTTCGCAAGTGTTCTTCTCCATACCTTCTTTCTAACGCTGCCACTAAAGCGTTATAATTCTGTTTTTGTTCGACTGGAATGGACCGTAAAAGTCACAGAGCAGGTTCTCGCAGAGCTACTAACAAAGCTCTAGCTTTTTCGTCATCATCCCAACCATTTGCAGCAGCGGCAGCGTAAAACTATTGTTTGTAAGTAGACCAGGAAGACGTACCATCAAAATTTGGAGGCTTAATGTTTTGGTTGGAATTTACAACACATCCTTGAGCTTTTATTTTATTGTGTTCTTTCTGAAGCTGTATAAACTGTTTTGACATGTCCTGGAATTTTTCTTCCATGGTTTGAAAAACTTCTTCCCTAACATTCTGTAGTTTGGTCTCCACTTTTTCTTCAACATTCTGCAATTTGTTTTGCACCTTTTCTTCTACATTCTGCTTGTGTTATTTCTTCCTTAAGCTCTTCTGTTGCTACCTTAAATTCTCCTCTCAGCTGTTCGGAGTTGCTTCTTATTTGGTCGAAGTTTTCTTGCATACCATCTAATCTTTCTTCAAATGTCCGTCTCATATCGTTTTGGTTTTGTGCAATGGTCTGTCTCATATCGTTCTGGTTTTGTTCCATGGTCTGCTTCATGTCGTCCATGGTGTGTTTCATGTCGCCTTGATTTTGTTCAATGGTCTGTCTCATATCGTTCTGGTTTTGGGCCATTTGAGATGATAGAGCCTGAATCATTTTAGTCAGTTCTTCCATCTTTGCCGATCCTTGTCTAGTAAGCATCAACTTTCAGACAAATCTGTCTAAACGTCTATCCTTGGGCAATAAAGTTAATGTCGCAGTCCGTTTTTCAATATCTCTTCCGATTCTTAAATAGAACCTAATGGAATGTTCTGTGCAAATGTAGAAGTCGCTTTTTGATTATCTCTTTTGGTTCTCAAATAGATCGTCGTAGAATGTTATGGACTATTCTAGAAATTCTTTCTAATTCTTACTTTTGAAATTACTAATCCAATGTTGAAGTCGCCTTTTGGATATCTCTTCTGGTTCTCGAATAAAACGTCGTAGAATTTTATGGAATATTCTAGAACTTCTTTCCGATTCTTACTTTTGAAATAACTAAGCTAATGTCGAAGCCGGTTTTTGAATAAAACAATATCGAACTTCTTCAAAAATTTTGGAAAAATAACTTACTGTTCTTCTGTCCAATTGTCCTAGCCGGTGGTACTATGTAAGGGTAGTCTTTGCACTATTCAGTTCTGAATATTCTGGCAAGATCACTTACTGTTCTTTTTTTTTTAATTGTCCTAGCCGGTGGTACTCTGTAAGGATAGTCTTTGCACTATTTATTTCTTTTAATCTCACTTCTGACACCAATTGTTACGGGTTCTCCACAACAATTAAAATTCGCAAATGTCAAAAAAACACCGAACCGAACCGAACGTCAATTTATTTCGACAAATTATGTACAAAAACACGCACTTAAACTTACTAATAACTTGCTAATAATTCACTACTTTAATCCGCCTATTACCTTCGCGTTAACATCTAGCGATCACTACCGTTGGTAATCTTTGACTGCCCGATGCACGACGACCGGCCTTAAATATATGGGTCTGCCTACTATTCGAGAATTTTCCATCCTTGTTTGATTCAGGATTATACCAACCTTTTCTAGAACGCGGACCGTTCGCACACCAGTTTGTCACAGATAACGCAACTAAAACCTAGACTAAGAATACAACCATAAAATACGTCAACCTAATACTACACTAAACCTAAATAAATTCTAACTATAAAATTTAAATAACTTAAATTTGTAACAGTATGTTATTACTCTGAGTTGTTAATCAATTGATAGCAAATAAAAACCCTAGCTCGTGCAGATGGTATCCCGGCGTAATGAGTGCTGCTGTTGGTGGTGGAATTCTAACACAAAACTTTTATAGCAAACATTTATTGAAGTGAAACGATTGGGTTATTTTTTTAAATAAAAATATTTTTAAATTATTTTGAAAACTGCAACAAATTTTTTAATATCGTTAAAATCTATACACCTTTATAAATAGGAATATTTAACATATACGCACAAAAATTATCTCAAACTAGAAAACATATTTTCTCAATAATACTATAGTAAGTAAGTAAGTAAGTAAGTAAGTAAATTTTTTATTAAATCCGTATTACCCAGATGGGCGTGGATCCAGTCAAAATACATATTACAATTTTACATCAACAATTTTAAGCATCTAATTAAGCCTAACAATATAAATGTTTCATTATTGTTTATTGTTTATTTACCTATAGTAGGCATTTAAAATAAACATAGTTTTATTTAGCCAATATAAAGTATAATTGTTAAAATAAAATAAATAATAAAAAAATACAAAATGAAACAGTAAGGAATTAAACAAGTATTTACAAGTGTAGCATAAAATCAAACAGGTAAAATTTAAAAAAAAAATATGACACAAAAGATACAAATACCTACAACATCTAAAAAATTTCACTCAAACTGTCACCAAAAAACTCATCAACGGAATAGTATGCTTTTCTTAGTAAGTAGTTTTTTAGTTTAATTTTTAAAGTTTTGGGAGGCAAATCTTTGATTTTTGATGGCAATTTATTCCACACTTTTACGATGGAATATTTACCATTTTTTGGACATAAGTATAATGTGCCATTTCAGTTTTTAAATTACATTTATGTCTTGTGTTATATACATGTTCTTGTTCCAAGCCACTGAAAAGGTCTGGATTGGCGACCATAAAACTTACACACTCCAGTATGTATGAAGAAAATACTGTGAAAAATAATTCTTAGACCCCTTTTTTGCAGTCTTAAGATTCTAATGGCCTCAATTGCATTACCCCAAAAAACTATTCCATACCTAACCCTTGATGTAGGCGTGAAATGCTGGCAGACAAGCTTCCAACCGATGTTATCCCGAATTAGCTTTAGGGCGTAATTTTCAACATGGGGTTTCCAGTTTATCCATATGTAGGACCAAAATTACAACCGAATCAAGATTTTCCAACTGAGCACCATCAATCTGAATTTCCGCCTTGGTATTTCTAAGGCTAATAACTTGTGTTTTATTAGTGTTAAGTAGCAAATTATTTTGCTGGAAGTAATTTTTAACTGTATGCATTAATTGAGTTGCTTGTATACCACATGATTCCGGTGTATCCTCCTGAATAACAGCAGTAACATCGTCGCAGAATTGAGACAGAAAATCTTTGACTACTGGGTTGATGTCATTTGTATATATTATATATAAAAGTGGACCCAAAATTGACACTTGCGGTACCCCCTTTTGCACCAGTCCTGGAGAAGATTTGATAAGTTTACCTTAATATTTTTCTACCACACACTGGCTTCTATTACCCAAGTATAATACAAATAGCATCAACTCGCGTACCCTGACGCCATAGTTACTAAGCTTTTGACACAGTATTTTATGATCCACGCTATCAAAACTTTAGACAATAGTTTTTTTTATTTGAGTTCAATCCAGTTAAAATAGTACTCAATTCCTGATAAATAGCCCTTATTGTAGATTTACCCTTACGAAATCCATTCCTAGTGTCACTCAACAAGTTGTTTGCCTCAAAAAAGTTCATTAGACTTTCACTTATTGCTTTTTCAAAAATTTTACTTACATTTGATAATAGTGAGATGGGTCTATAATTATTTATTTGATCTTTTTTCCCTTTTTTATGTATTGGCTTTATATATGCTTCTTTTAATACTAGGAAAAACACCAGTATTAAAACAGCAATTTATTATATGACTTAGGGGAACAGCGATACTATTCTTTGATGATTTTAAAATGGAAATTGGAATCTCATCACTGCCCACGGACTTTTTATTTTTCATATTTTCAATTATTGATATTACTTCGTTTGTAGTTGTATTTAAATAATTTTTTAGTGGGAATCTTATTTTTAAAGTGTGTATCGGACATGACATTTTCACAACAATTTTGAAAAAAATTATTGAAATCATCTAAAGTTTCTTTTTTATTGTTACTATTTTGAAAATGACTAAAGACTGATTCATTTGGTTCCTTCGGCTTGGTTATTTTATTTACCAAGTTCCAAGTAGCTTTCGTTTTATTATCGGCAGTGTATATTTTCCTAGAGCTTTCCATAAGTTTCGCGGTTTTAATTACCCTTTTAAGAATAGATTTGTATTTGTCATAAATTTCACCTTTTGTAAAGTTTTCAAAAAGCAAACGTTTATTTTTGCAAGAAATCCTATTTCCTTTTGTCATCCATGTTTTGCTTTTTTGGTCCCGTCTAAGTTCTTTTTTGAAAAAATTAAGTTAATCTTATTTTAAAAAATACCCACAAATTTGTTATATGCTTTATCAACAACAGGTTCTGCTACTTCACATACTTCACACCAGTCTACATTCTGCATTTCTATTTCAAAATCCCTCAATTTTGTTTGCGAATATATTCTTTTTACTTTAATACTCCTTTGCGTTACAGTTTTAAAATTGTTTATAAAATTAACTAAAATAGCTATTCCATTATGATCAGATAATGCTGTATTTATTACTCTATTTTTAGAGTAGTCGTCAAAATTTACACGTTAACGTGGCACTATCCTTGTTTATCCTAGTTCCATCAAAGATTGTGTGGTGATAGTTGTATGATAAAAACAAATCTAAAAACTCTTTTTTGGTTAAACTATTTTCAAGTAAATTAATATTAAAATCTC
This sequence comes from Aspidapion aeneum, assembly GCA_963576565.1. Classification (NCBI taxonomy): domain Eukaryota; kingdom Metazoa; phylum Arthropoda; class Insecta; order Coleoptera; family Brentidae; genus Aspidapion; species Aspidapion aeneum. The sequence goes on from OY755046.1 coordinate 25,543,099, forward strand.
CCGCGAAAATGATTTGGTAAGATTTAAATAATCTGCCTATTTCATTACAGAGCCCATACATTATCTCAGAAAAAATACTAAATTTACCCAAGCAAGAGCGATACACGCATATTATAACAAATTTAAGTTTTTTATTTACAATACCAGATACCTCAATTTGACACTCAACGCTTTTTTCTTTAATGTTTTCAATTGCTTCAACTACTACCCCTCTTACTAATTGTTCTACAGTATGCCCTAATTAAATTATAACCCTGTATTTTAGCAAATTGCACTTCTTCATGTTTTAAATGATGCTCAGATATACAAAGAATATCTAAAGGTTCGTTTAAAGTATTCAAAACAAGTTCTATTTCATTCAATTTAGTTCTGAGGCAATTTTTGCTGCTTGTAACAGCATTGTTATATGTATCTAATATTATTTTTTGGTTTGCGTCTTTGGGTCTAAAAAGAAAATTTTGCACCTTTTCATTATGTTCAAATGGGATGGCATTTACACTCGTCAGAGATGGGTTATCATAGCTCTGAGTATAGTTCAGATTTTTACCCTTTTCTAAAATTGTTAAAAACTTGAATTTAAAAGGGAATTGACATTTAAAAACGATATTTGGCATTTTAAATTGTTTAACGCTAAATAATTATAAACGGCCATATTAGGTTTATCAACAAAACTATTTCCAAATCTATTATTTCTCCATAATGGAGTGATCAAAAATAATAAGTTCGTTTTGTTGCCTAACTATATTATAATCAAAATCAAGTGTTTGGGTTGCTTTACCTGAAGAAAAACCAATATTATATTTAGGCAAAGGCTTATTTAAATTAAAAACAGCAATAAACTAAATTAAAAAATACTAATTGGTCCCAAATAAGGACAACAATAAATGTTAGAAATCGTTTTTTTTTTTTTAAATTATATTCGAAAATCTAAATGCTCAGTGCCTTGAATCACATTTCTCTCACACGTCTCGCTCCAACATAAGTACAATAGCAAATTGATTTTAATCGCTTGTATGTAAATTTTAGTATATTGGGTAGTCTGTAAGGGTTTGAAATTAAGTTATAAGTTAAATGTGAAGATTGGATATTGTTAAGACTAAATCAAAGGAAATAGGATAATCCATTTTTCTTTGTCATTAGTAAATGCAATATTTAAAGATTAGCTTATTCTGCTTTGATGCCTATAAAAGCAGTGTTTGTCTTGAACCGAGCGATTTATCCTGATTTGAAATATTCTCGTTTGTAGTCAGTGGTATGGGAAACCCTGTATTTTTTGTTAAAAATACTACAAAGAAACATTTTTATTAACTAAATTTAATTCAAATCACATAGTCGCATTATACACAGAAATTTGTTTAAACTAAGCTCTACTCAGTGATGTCAGTTCGAAGGATTGAAGGCGATTTATGAATGACTATAGAATACTTTAGTAGGTATTATTAAAATTTCATCTTATAGGTCTAATGTCTTTCGTACCACCACGCAAAATAAAATATTTAATTATATGTGTAAATAATGCAAATTTAACACATTAAAAAACCTTTTATCTATAAAAATTATTATCAAAGAGTAATGCATCCATGGAAGCAATTTCGTGAATTGCAAGTGGCATAAAGTAATTAGATAGGTAATACAATATACGAGGAGCGTATGATACGCCTACGTGGAAAATACGTAGTTTTACGTCATTTAGGTCTATTTTATTTTTCATAAAAAGCTAACAAAATTTTCAGCTGTAGTGCAGATGAATATTTGATGAGTCGTTTTGTGTATGATTTCGTCACTGCTATCCGATTTCACCCGTGTTTAGCTATATTTCATGTTCGAAAATTTATTTAATTTTAGCTTTGTCTGACATATTATTATCTTAAAAATCAAAGCTTTAACAGGACTTAAAATAATACAAAATTTTCATAAAATAAATATAATTTTAATATTGTTACAAATTTAAGTTATTTAAATTTTATAATTGGAATTTATTTAGGTTTAGTGTAGTATTAGGTCGATTTATCTTAAGGTTGTATTCTTAGTCTAGGTTTTAGTTGCGTTGTCTGTAGCTTGCGGTCGCGGTAGTGCGGGAACTTTCCGGACGTCGAAGGCTGCCGGAAAGTTCGAGAGAGATGGACGATCCTATATATAGGGCCGGGGTCGCGCACCAGGCAGTCAGTCACAGATAACGTGCTGTAAGTTAATAGACCGATTATAGTAGTGAATTATTACCAAGTTATTAGTAAGTTTAAGTGCGTGTTTTTGTACATAATTTGACGAAATAAATTGACGTATCGTTTTCAACAATTGCGAGTTTTAATTTGTCGTTGTGAACCCGTAACAATTGGTGTCAGAAGTGAGATTAAAAGAAATAAATAGTGCAAAGACTATCCTTACACAGTACCACCGGCTAGGACAATTAAAAAGAAGAACAGTAAGTGATTTTGCCAGAATATTCGGAACTGAATAGTGCAAAGACTACCCTTACATATTACCACCGGATAGGACAATTGGACAGAAAAACAGTAAGTGATTTTTCTAGAATATTCGAAGAAGTTCGATATTGTTTTATTCAGAAACTAAAAGAGGTATTTAAGAACCGACTTCGACATTAACTTTACAGTCCAAAAATTGATAATTAGAGAGATTTTCTAGAATATTCTATAACATTCTACGACGTTCTATTCAAAAACTAGAAGAGATATACAAATACCGACTTCGACATTAGATTAGTAATTTTAAAAGTAAGAATCAGAAAGAATTTCTAGAACATTCCATCACTTTCTACGACGCTCTATTCGAAAACCAGAAGAAATATCCCAAAAGAGACTTCGACATTAGCTTAGTAATTTCAAAAGTAAGAACTAAAAAGAATTTCTAGAAGATTCCATAACATTCTACGACGTTCTATTCAAAAACTAGAAGAGATATACAAATACCGATTTCGACATTAGTTTAGTTATTTCAAAAGTAAGAATTAGAAAGAATTTCTAGAAGATTCCATAACATTCTACGACGTTCTATTCAAAAACTAGAAGAGATATACAAATACCGATTTCGACATTAGTTTAGTTCTTTCAAAAGTAAGAATTAGAAAGAATTTCTAGAAGATTCCATAACATTCTACGACGTTCTATTCAAAAACTGGAAGAGATATACAAATACCGACTTCGACAGTAGCTTAGTTATTTTAAAAGTAAGAATTAGAAATTATTTCTAGAATATTCCATAACATTCTACGACGGTCTATTCGAGAACCAAAAGAGATAATCAAAAAGTGTTTTCTACATTTGCCTAGTAGCAGAAAGAGTAGCATCTACCAGTATATTCCAGAACATTCCATTAGGTTCTATTTAAGAATTGGAAGAGATATTGAAAAACCGACTTCGACATTCGCTTTATAGCCCTAAAATAGACGTTTTAAGTGATTTATCAGGAAGTTGATGCTTACTAGACAAGGATCGGCCAAGATGGAAGATTTAACTAAAATGATGCAGGCTCTAGCAGCTCAAATGGCTCAAATCCAGAACGACATGAAACAGACCATTGAACAAAACCAGGGCGATATGAAACACACCATGGACGACATGAAACACACTATTGAACAAAATCAGAATGATATGAGACAGACCATCGAAAAAAACCAGGACGATATGAAACAGACATTTGAGCAAAGATTAGATGGCATTCAAGAAAACTTCGATCAAATAAAGAGCAACTCCGAACAGCTGAGAGAAGAGTTCAAGAGTGCAACCGAAGACCTTAAGGAAGAAATAACTCAAAGAATGCATAGTGTGGAACAAAAGGTACAAAATAAATTGCAGAATGTAGAAGAAAAGGTACAAAATGTTGAGGAAAAGGTACAAAATGTTGAGGAAAAGGTACAAAATGTTGAAGAAAAAGTGGAGACCAAACTACAGAATGTTAGGGAAGAAGTTTTTCAAACCATAGAAGAAAAATTCCAGGACATGTCAAAACAGTTTATACAGCTTCAGAAAGAACACAACAAAATAAAAGTTCAAGGATGTGTTGTAAATTCCAACCAAAACATTAAGCCTCCAAATTTTGATGGTACGTCTTCCTGGTCTACTTACAAACAACAGTTTGAAGCTACCGCTGCTGCAAATGGTTGGGATGATGAAGAAAAAGCTAGAGCTTTGTTAGTAGCTCTACGAGAACCTGCTCTGGGACTTTTACGGTCCATTCCAGTCGAACATAAACAGAATTATAATGCTTTAGTGGCAGCGTTAGAAAGAATGTATGGAGACGAACACTTGCGAAATTTACATTGGTCAGAATTAAATATTCGTCAACAAAGACCAGGAGAATCATTGCAAGAGTATGAAGCAGATATCAGGAGGCTGATGTATTTAGCTTACCCAGAAATGCCAGAAAATTACAGAGATCCCTTCACGGTAGATCGCTTTATTAACGGATTACGAGACACGGACTTAGCAAAGTTACTTCGTCGAGAACGCTTCCATAACAGCAGTGAAGTGTTGATTCGAGCCCTTGAAATTGAATCATCAAATAATATGTCCAGGCCAAAAGTAAGAGCTGTTTCAATTCAGGAGGGAGAAGAAATGAGCAATGGACATGAGGTCAACTCAAAAACGCTAAACCAAATGTTTCAATCACTGATAGAGAAGATTGACTCTTTGAAAGAAAGCAGACGATCCCCTCCAAATGTAAAGTGTTTCAGATGCGGACGTACAGGGCATATTCAACGCGATTGTCGCGTCCAAATAAGGTCTCGCTCGCCATCTAGCGGGACAGGGTACCGAAGAAGAGATCAGGAAAACTAAAACTAGTCAACGCAGAGGGGCGGGTGTTGGCTAATGGGAATAGAGCCCCCAAAATTTACTCTATTAAGAGCCTAAAACATACTGCTGACAGTCTTAACATCGACGGACTCATTAATGGGAGAAAAGTTAATATAACAGTAGACACTGGTGCTACCATATCATTGCTTAAGTTCAAAATTGCAACGAGATATAAAATTCGACCAATAGAAAAGAAAATAACACTTAAGACTGTAACTGGAGAATCCGCCGACGTGTTGGGGCAGACAGATATAGACCTACAGCTGGGAAGATTGAAGATTCGCCACACTGTATTGGTTGCCGAAATAGAAGACGAATTTATTTTGGGAATGGACTTGATAAGTAAACATGGATTTGCGTTTGATAATAAACTTAATACCTTAAGATTTGGGAATGAAGAGTTCATTTTGTCAAATAGTCACTTCAATAAAGAACCAATAAAGGTCGTGGCAGTATGCACAACAAGACTAGTCGGTAACAGTGAGACCATAATTTTTGGGAGGCTAGAAAGTGAAACATCAAGCTGCGTCGGACTCATAAGCCAACAAAACACACCCAACACCTACCTCGTTGCAAAATCACTAGTTAAAACCGATAAAGACATCCCGATTAGAGTCGCCAATATTTTCCCAAATAGTGTCAAAATTAATAAGGGGGAGGTGGTAGCATTATTTGAACCAGTACAGAAAGTAACAAGATGTGAAGAGCCAACTTCCGAGGATACAAGCAAGTTACCAATGGAGGTACTTCAGCAATTTGAGTCAACTTGGCAACATCTCACTCCAGAAGAATATAGTAAAGCGAGAGAGTTTATAGAAGAACAAAGTAATATCTTCGAAACTAGGAGTAGTTCGGGACGCACAAACCTTATTCAACATGCTATCAACACTGGCGATGCCCAACCGATAAGACAACCCCCAAGAAGACTACCAATGGCCAAGCAAGAAGAAGTTCACAATCTCATTAATAAAATGCTCAGCGACGGTGTTATTGAAGAGTTATCAAGTCCTTGGTCATCTCCTGTGGTGTTGGTCACTAAAAAGGATGGAAGTACTAGATTTTGTGTCGACTACAGGAAACTTAACGATGTGACCAAGAAAGATAGTTACCCACTGCCAAGAATAGACGACACATTAACAACGTTGGCAGGATCATATTGGTTTTCTACTCTTGACCTGAAAAGTGGGTATTGGCAAGTAGGAATCTTTGAAAGAGATAAAGAGAAGACTGCATTCTCTGCTGGAAGTGGACTTTATCAGTTTAATGTGATGCCATTTGGCCTGTGCAATGCCCCAGCTATATTTGAGAGACTAATGGAAGTCGTTCTACGAAGCCTTACTTGGAAAACCTGCCTAGTCTATTTGGATGATGTCATAGTAATGGGGAAATCATTTCAAGAACATCTAGATAATTTGCGAGAAGTATTCTCAAGAATCAGGAACGCAAATCTTAAATTAAACTCAAAGAAATGTTTTCTGTTCCAAGAAAAAGTTGAGTTCCTGGGTCACGTCGTTTCCCGAGAAGGCATCCATACCGACGAAAAGAAGCTTCAAGCAATAAAAGAATGGCCTCAACCTCGTGACAAACATGAATTGAGAAGCTTTTTGGGTCTGTGTACACAACTTAACGACAAAGATGTAGGACCTATCTTGCGATTGAAAGAAGAGAACAAGCCACGACCATCATGGCCAGATATCGCAAACCAAGGGGTGATATTCAAATCACTGTGGGCACAATGGGATTCACTGATAGTAGAAGAAAACATCCTTAAACGTACCTGGGAAAGTGCCGATGGCCTTACTGTGATGAATCAAGTAGTGGTTCCTAGGAGCATGGTAGACAATATAATGGCCGAATGCCATGGTGGAAAATCAGGCGCGCACCTAGGCATAAATAAAACCATGGACAAAATTCGAAACCGATTTTATTGGGTTAATTACTTTCAAGATGTGAAAAACTGGTGCCGCCGATGTTCGACTTGTGCAGCCAGCCAAGGTCCCAAAACAAGGTCCAGAGGTCAAATGAAACAATATAACGTAGGTCTGCCATTCGAACGCATTGCTATTGATGTGGCCGGACCATTTCCAGAAACTAAAAAGGGCAACAAATACATCCTTGTTGTCATGGATTATTTTAGCAAATGGCCAGAAGTTTTTGCTTTGCCTAACCAAGAGGCCGCTACAGTTGCAGAAGTTCTGGTAAATGATGTTTTCAGCCGATTTGGCATTCCTTTGGAACTACATTCAGATCAAGGAAGAAACTTTGAATCAAAGCTCTTCCAGAATCTCTGTGACCTTTTAGGAATACATAAAACACGGACTACTGCTTTGCATCCGCAGTCAGATGGCATGGTTGAAAGATTTAATAGAACAATAGAAGAACATCTTTGCAAAGTTGTTGATGAGCACCAAACAGATTGGGACCAATATATTCCATTGTTTTTGATGGCCTATAGAACTGCCATTCACAATACGACAGGAGCTACTCCATCTAGTATCCTGTTTGGTAGAGAACTGCGTTTACCATGTGATATCATGTTTGGTTCACCTGAAGAAGCATACTTAGAGGTTAATGACTATGTCGAACGTTTAAGGCAAAAGCTGCACGATATCCATGAAGTGGTTAGAGAGCGAATAGAAATAGCCAGTGACCGCATGAAAGCGAGATGTCCAAGATGAAAGTTGTTCATCTAGACAGACTAAAACCTTACCTGAGAAATGTTGATCGAGACGATCAAACCTGAAGAGGAGGATAGTGTTAAAAATTTAAGTTATTTAAATTTTATAATTGGAATTTATTTAGGTTTAGTGTAGTATTAGGTCGATTTATCTTAAGGTTGTATTCTTAGTCTAGGTTTTAGTTGCGTTGTCTGTGGCTTGCGGTCGCGGTAGTGCGGGAACTTTCCGGACGTCGAAGGCTGCCGGAAAGTTCGAGAGAGATGGACGATCCTATATATAGGGCCGGGGTCGCGCACCAGGCAGTCAGTCACAGATAACGTGCTGTAAGTTAATAGACCGATTATAGTAGTGAATTATTACCAAGTTATTAGTAAGTTTAAGTGCGTGTTTTTGTACATAATTTGTCGAAATAAATTGACGTATCGTTTTCAACAATTGCGAGTTTTAATTTGTCGTTGTGAACCCGTAACAATATGTTTTGTAGCACTCCGATGGCTCAGATTGGGCTTTGGTAGATACAGTGGACTATAATTAACATTGGCTCAAAAAATTCATTTAACTAGAGAAAGTAACTAATTTAAAAATTGTAGGTTAAATTTGAAAGAGAAATAAAATTGTGATATAGCCTCATGGAGAAGGACTTACCGCTGTTTTGAAGTTCCAAAGTGCAAGGTGTACACCTTTCCATAAGAGCTATGTGACTTGAAGTTCCAACAGGATGATGGCAAGATAATTTTAATTATTTGCGGTATTTTAAAGTGAATTTTCACTATTTTTTAAATTTAAATTTTAAGATTGTCGTTTTCTAGACATGGCGACGCGCAGCACACTTTGTTTGTCTCTCAATCCTGCGCTTGCAGTTTTTTCGCACATGCGCACAGCACTTCACCCTCTATAGGAAACCATATCACTATATTTGAAATTTTATGGATATGTGAAAAACACGATAGAGGACGCTTGTAGTGCCAAAGTATATAAAAATAAAGAAATAAGAAACAAAATGATAATTCTTAAATTTAGAATAGAAATTACATTTTTTGCGTTTAATTCTCGCATTTTAATGCAATTTTGCTTTAGGTAAATTTTATAATAACTAATAGTTGACCCATTTACTTAGGATTAATATAAATTTAAGACTAATAATTTTATGTTCAAGACAAAATTTTAGTCCATGAAAAATAGGAAAAATAAAAGTAAAATTCAAAAATAAAAGAAAAATAAAGAGGTTTTTTTATGGAAACCGAACATGTTTTCTAAAAAAAAAATCACAAAATATTGCATTTTTTTACTTAAATCTCGCATTTTCGTGGGTACTTAAGATCATTTAACATTGCTTGATTTTTTTAAATCGTCACCTTCAAATTATAAAGAAATAAGTATAATCATGACATAGTAAAAAAGGTCAGGATCTTTTTGTCGATACTTTTGGATTATGTTTAGTTAAATGATTTTATTTAGCAAGTTGCTAAAATATCACACAAATATTTGCAATAGCATTATTTATTATTTAATAAGTTGTTTCTCAAATGGTAATTTCTTAGAAAAGTTTTAAAAGTATTTTAATTTTTTTATAAAAAAATTTGTTAAATTCAATTCATCCTTTATTAAACATAAATTTGTATGCTACAGATGAAGTATTTTCAAATTTTAAATAAATAAATGGAACCATGACGGATCTGATACCTTCCTAGCTAGACTATTAGCACACTTCAAGTGAACTCCATGATATACCAGCCTTGAAAACAGTTTTTTGTAAATATCTCAGAAACGAAAGCTCCTATGAAGTTTTTGGTTTTAAAACAAATTATTGATAAAATGTAGTCTACTATATGCCGAAAACTATATATTGATGCAATGCTCCGTTTAAAAGTTAGAGTCTTTAAAATCATTTAATTGTCAAAAAACTGTCATTAGCATTAATAGATTTTGGCCAAAATCTAATCAGCTCGTTGCAGTGTCAAACACTATTTTACCTGAAAATTTTATGAAAATTAGTTAAGCGGTTTAGAAGCTATCGTGTTACGGACAGACGCACACACAGACAGAGATCACGACGATATTGCTAAAATAGGTCAAAATACACCCAAATAACACATTTTCGGCGTTATCACAAAAAGAAATTTCGTTGAAAATAATACCTTTTCTAGCCATTGCTCCGCGAGCTAGGAAGGAAAAAATGCAAAAATACCAATGTTTGTTTTTATATTCAGATATTTTAATTTTTTAACATATTTTTAATTATTATCATTGCTTTATTTTGTACAATTCCTCAAAATATTTATTGTTTACAGCAAATAAAAATGTAGAACAGTTTAAAAAATGTGGTACCTTTATTGTACTAAAAATACAAAAACCCTTAATAGTAACTTATCATTCTTAAATAGTTGATTTTTCTAGATATATTCAAAATTATATTTTCAAAATATTTTTAAAATTTTAATTAGCTTAATTTGCATTTTTTTTTAATTATGTAAAATGAAAAGTAATGGTCCTAACTTACTTCGTTGTAGTTGTTAATATAGTTAATAATATTTTTTACTAAAAAATTGTTTAAAACTTCTTTTGTGTTATATTAGATAAGTTATTAAAAAAATTGTTCAGTTTACTTTATAATAATAATGTTTTTGTAAAAGTATTTTGCTATCAATTGTTTCAAATGCAATTTTAAGGAGAAGAAAACTAAATCTTTAATTTCGTTATCATTAAATTGCTGTTCGTTGATTTTGAAATATCGATAAAAGCACTTTTAATTCAACCTGCTCTTAATTGACGAAGATGTTTTTTAAAATGTTTTTAAACTGCACTACAATTTTCATAATGAAAAAGAGCAAAAGTGTATTAGTAGGCGTGTGCGTCGGCTCTTTTTATAAAGTGCATTCATTCTTTATATCATTGATAAAATACGAGAGCGCTCTATCACAAAACAATAATTAGCGCCTCTGTTTAAGCTTAACCGGGTCGATTTAGCTGTCGCTCTAAATTTTACACCCACAAAGACTAAAATCATCAACAGGTACAATCACATGGGCGCACCCAGGGGGGCCTCGGGGCTCGGGCCCCCCCCCAAGCCATATTTTACATATTTTCCACATATTTAATGAAAAAACACAAAAAATAGTTTAAAATTCGACATCATGAGGCTTCGGGCCCCCCCCCAAGAAGCCTCGGGCTCCTCCCAAGACATATTCCTGGGTGCGCCACTGACAATCAGAACCAAATTGGACACTTTTGATAGGAAACTCTCAATGCTAGATTTGCTAGAAAAAAAACTAAACTACATGCTACGAGCCCGATTTTCATAAAAAAATATATTGTCGCTGTACCTGCAAAACGTCGAATGTGAAAAATCTCGTCTTTATTATTTTTTGCTAAAACATCCAGAAATTAGTCTTAAAGTATAATGCAAAGGGTTCATTCGAACAATCGGAAGAGGTCGCTTGAATTGAATTATTGCAATATGACCAATCTGAAACGCCTGTTAACATTCTGTCTAGCAAAAAGGTTTTTGTTGATTCTGTAAAATTAATTTTTTTTCAGATTCGACGTTTTGCATGTATAGCGACGATATGTCGAAAACCGCACATCGATATCTTAAACTCCTTACAAGATATAGAGTGGTTTTCAATTTCGCGCATTTTCGACCCACCCCCGTACTTGTTTATTTATGAATATTTTTTATTTCTTTAAAAGTACTTTTAAGCCACTTTTTAAAGAGGAATTCAACCGTCAAATTAAATTTTATCTGTAATTTTTATTTAACAAAAATTACATATTAAAGAAGTATAAATTTTTGTTATTGTTAAGTAACTGCCCTTTTAGCAAATATTAAGTGAAATATAGCTGATAAAGTTGCTAAAACATAAATGAGTCAAATTTTTACTTCTTTTATAATGATTTTTGTTTGTAAAATCAGGCAAATTGAACATTTTAGTTAAAATGGCTATTTCGCCATAGAATTTGGTTGCCTCAAAATTCTTAGTATAAGAAATACCGGTGGAAAACAGCTATGCTGATTGCCAGCAAAAAGATGTTGCTGTTATAGTAAGAATTTTGCTGTAAAAACTAAATTCTACAATCTGTGTTTCTTGGTTGGTCTATTCACATACAACTTTTCTTTTCAAATCGAATGCCCAGCTACTCAAATTTTTACTTCTTTTATAATGATTTTTGTTTGTAAAATCAGGCAAATTGAACATTTTAGTTAAAATGGCTATTTCACCATAGAATTTGGTTGCCTCAAAATTCTTAGTATAAGAAATACCGGTGGAAAACAGCTATGCTGATTGCCAGCAAAAAGATGTTGCCCAAATGTTTTTATAGTAAGAATTTTGCGGTAAAAACTAAATTCTACAATCTGTGTTTCTTGGTTGGTCTATTCACATACAACTTTTCTTTTCAAATCGAATGCCCAACTACTTGTCAAACCTCATTTAAAAGTGAAAAATATGAAAAAAATAATTAATTGACACTAACATATTTTGTTGGTCTTCTTTTATAAGCTTTCGAACAAGGTACCGCAATTGAGCTTATTCCAAAAAAAAGTTGTATGTACTGTATAATTGTTCATTTTAAAATGTAGTAGAATTAAAAGCTAAAATATGATTGTTGACAAATAGCTGACCAGTTGGCATGGTTGGATTAACATAGCTAAGAAAATTGCAAAACAATAATTAAAGCAAAATGTGTGGTCACCCTTTCAAAAATACAACAAAATATTTATGAACGGTCAACTCACGATTCCTAAAAGAGCAAGCTTGCAAAAAAAAGTCTTTTGCACCGATATTTACTAAGGGCTATGTTTAAGCCTAAGTTTTGGTTTAAGTTTAAGGTCTTGGTCTAAAAGTTTAAACATGCATTGGCTGGGAAAAACCCGCAATCGATATGGTATTTTTACCTGCGTGGATGACAAAATGTCCTAAAGTTTAAATCATTCGACTATTTTCCCTTGAAATTGATTTCATTAAACTACCTCCCCGGGGAGTGGTTTATCTCATTACAACTTGGAAACAATCACGTTTTTGTTAACTTTTTTATTGAAAATGTAAAATGTATATAATATTTAGGTACGAAATGGCAAAATTTTATAAGACTTATTGCTTCAAAGAGCTATTAGAGGGTGTTTTTGTACGCAAGGTTAGGTAAACCGTTTGGTAGAAAATTCTCATCCACGGTAAAAAAATTGTCTAAGACAGTGGCGTATATAGAAAAAAGTTTCGGGGGGGGGGGGGCCGAGACCCCTTAAGGCCGTATTTTATGTTATTTTATGTTTGTATTCATGAAATGTGTGGAAAACATCTAAAAAAATCTTAGCTTCGGGGGGGGGCGGGGCGGGCCCCTCAGGCCCCCCCCATATATACGCCACTGGTCTAAGATTAAAGCAAATTGCTTTAAAGTAAAATAATTTGTGCTTCCTATTCACCGAGAGAATATTTTCTTGATAGGGCACAAAAAATATCTTGCCTTTTTATTTTAATGTGAAACAGAAATTGTGTTATTATAAATTGGAACTGAACTAATCTAAGGCACCGTTTTCTCTGGAGGCAAAATATTACTTATATGCAGACAAGTTGCTTTGTTACAAACGGAGTACACTGAAACAAAACAATTAAAAAAGAAAAATAAAGTCTCATTTCAAGATTAAGCGCTGCGTTAAACTAAAAAGAAATATTTAAATTCAAAACAAATTGTTTTAAGGGAAAACAATTTATTCAAGAAAAGAACGTGTTTTCATTGTAGACAAACTTTTTTACCGTATACCCTTAATATTTGAGCATGTCATTTTCGGACGAATATTTTCTTGACGAGGAACGGTAAAATCGATATTAAGATTAAAATCCGAATGGTCGGGCAGCAAAACGCTATTTTCGTTAATTTTTGGGGGATTTTGATAAGCATTGGCACGTTCATACATCGACCCAAGAGAAGTAAAAAACCAAAAAAAATTTCGTGGATTTGTCTCTCTAAGCTGCGTATCAGTGCCCTGAACTTTCCGGTTTGCACCTTTCCACTTTTTTCAAAATATCTCAAAATCAAAAAAAGCCAAAATATCTATTGCTACGGTTTTCATTAGGTAAGATCTGTCTCTATTGGCCTAAGAACCACAACTTTTAAAAATATTTATCGATTTAAAAAAAATAATGTCAAAGTCAAAACTTTGACAAATTTACCAAAGTAGTGATTTTTTAAAACTTGAATTTTTGGACGCTGTCAAGAAATTTCTAAGGCGGATTGTATCTGACATACTTTTTTTTCTGCCTTTTGAGTCTTGCTATACCACCCTTTTTAAAATATTAAAAAACATAGCAGGGAAAATCTGTAGCTGAATCATAAATACCAAGCTGTCGCGTTTTTCGGAAAAGACTTTGCACTGCTTATACAAATCAATTTTTTAAAACTTTATTTGGACAAAACGTAAAAGGCTATTTTATTTACTGGTTCTAATAGACAAGTAAATATAAAATTTATTCTCCTAAAAAAAAACTTAGAAATATAGTCCAAAATATTTAAAAATTTACCGCAAACATGGAAAAATCACTGACTCAAAATAACGATTTTTTGAAAAAAAAACTACACATTTGGAGATAAACGGCTGAGGATTTTTTTATTTTGCGTTTAATTTTGGGTCCCTCGAAAATCTTTGTTCTATTATAGACAAGTTTTTAAACGGTATGAAATTTTTTTCAAAAAATACTTAAGTGGTAGCAAAAAAGCGTTTAAAGTTGGATACTTTTCAGTTTTTTAAAAAAATATTCAAATCGTATACTGGTCGGTTACTCAGCCGCCATTTTCGTCAATTTTGATGGGAATTTCATAAAAATTGGCAAGTTTGTACATGGACTTTAGACAAGTAAAAAAAAAAGTTGGTTGGTTGGATTTCAAAATTGGTACTCCACTCTAAGATGCGTTTCAGTGCCCTTAACTTTCCAGTTTCGACCTTTTTACTTTTTTTCAAAATAACTGAAAATCAAACAATCAAAATATTTTTTATTACGGTTTTAATTAGGTAAGACCTTTTTCTCCTGTCTTACATAACTTTTAGAAATATTTTTTATTTTAAGAAAAATAATTTCAAATTAAAAATATTGCAAAAAAAATGTGATTTTTTTAAAACCTAAATTTTTTAGCTCTGTGAAGAAAGTTCTAATAAGGATTTTATCTGACGTACGTTTTTTTCTTCCTAATATTAAAAAATATTGCAGGAAAATTCTGTAGCACAATCATAAATACCAAGCCGTTGCGTTATTCGCAAAATTCACTTATGCAATACCACTTTTTTAAACACTATGTGACCATAATTTAAAAGGGCATTTACCGTTTCTAATAAAAAAAAACTTCACACCAAATTCAGTTGCTTAAAAAACTACATTAATATAATCCAAAATGTTCAAAAATTTGCCGCAAACAGGAAAAAATCGTTGGTTCAAAATACCGGTTGTGTAAGCAAAAATGACGCTTTTGGGAATGAACCGGTGGGGATTTTTTAGTTTGCGTTTAATTTTGGGTTCCACGAAAATATTTTTTTTACTAAGATATAGACAAGCTTTGAAACGGTGTAATGTTTTTTCTAAATATACTTGGTAAGTGAGCAAAAAAGTATCTAAAGTTGGATATTTTTTAGTTTTTATAAAAAAATATCCAAGTTATACAGTGGTCGGGCAAATTTAAAGATTTTGGACTGCTTAAATACAAAACCATATTTTAAAGTTTAGTTGACTAAAATTTAAAAGCGATGTTTCTGATAAAAAAAACTAATACAGTGTACTCCGGTTATAACGTACCCTCAGGGGACCAGAAAATATGTACTTTATAAGCGGACGTACGTTATAAACAACACAATTAAAAATAAAAGTATTATGGCCGGACCAATGAAATATGTACGTAATAACCGAAAGTACGTCATAACCCAGGTGCGTTTTAACCGGAGTACACTGTATACAAAATTATTTTAAAAAAATTGAAAAATAAAAAATTTACTACATACTTGGAATTATTTCTGGTCCAGAATAACAGTTTTTAAAACAAAACTATAGATAAACGGCAGGTGATTTTTTAGTTTGCGGTTAATTTTGGGTTTTTATAAAAATTACCGTATACTAAAATAGTGTTAAGTTCTTAATATACTTTAGAAGCCTGAAATAAATGGAATGACCAAGGTGCTAACTTTATTTTATTTTATTTATTTACAAAGCTCAGAAATATTTGTAATTTTCCATAAAAAAATATTAATCTCTTAATAAATACAAAAGGTTAAAAAAAAAACAGAATAATTTCATACATTAAATAGTACATGGGTGCTAAACCCGATTTTAAAATTTAACAAATGTTACGGTGATTCTGCTACAGGTTTTTCCTGCAATATTTTTAAATGTTATAAAAAGTGAGATAGAGCCAGACTTAAAAGAAAGAAAAGAAAGTATGTCAGATAAAATCCGTCTCAGAAATTTCTCGACAGGATCAAAAATTCATGGTTTGAAAAAATTACCACTTTGGTAAATTTGGCAAAGTTTTGATTTTGACATTATTTTGCCTGAAATCGATAAATATTTCTAAAATTTGTGGTACATGGGCCGATAGAGACAGGTATTACCTTATTAAAACAGCAATAAAAATACTCTGCCAATATATGGGCCCCTAAGCTCACACTAGGTACTATAGTTATAGTGTACAGCGTGTCCCATTTTCGATGGGATTAAATGGGAAACTCGGTTATTATTAAAGATATCGATTTTCTGATTGCACCTTACCGTGCTCTTTTTTGGAGCCCTTAAAAATGGTGTAATCAGTTTTTTGCTATACCCCGTGGTTTCGCTAATACAGGGAGTTTTTGAAAAAATTGCATTTTAATTAATTCCTTGTATCTCGCTTATTTTGCAAGATATTTTTATTCTGTAAAAACCTTTCTATGGCAACTTTTTTAGAGCAAAATAATGACGTTGTCAATTTTTTAAAATATTGTTTAGTTTATGAGATATGGTATTTATCATAAAAAAATTAAATACGGACCTGGATTTTTTTTATTACTACTTTGATTATTTCCATGCTATTATTACCTTAAAATAATAAAACTTTAATATTTTTTTGATTTAATGTTAAAAAAACTATTTAATATTTGAAAAAAAAAATATAGTCCGAACCTGGAAATTATAAATTAAAAATTGCAAGACACACTAGTTGAACGATTTTTAGTTTATCTGTTTTGAAATGATAATTAAAATATTTATAAATAAAGTAAAAAACGTTAAAAAGTTACAAAAATAATATCATACTGATTATTTGATAACCGAACAGCAGGTCGTGAAATTTACAAAACAAAAGCGTGGAATTGACATTGTCATTTTACTTGTCATTTTTGTGAATGGCTTACAATTATTTTAAACTGGCTAGAAATCGACCATATCCAGATTTTGAAAAATGTGATATGTTTGACTGCTTCATTCAAGCAACAAAATCCCAATAGTTAAATGGCAGAAATATTTTTATGCAAAATGCGTTAAGAAAAATTACTCAAAAATGCCAACAATGTCTTACACGTAATGGTAATCAGAAAAATTAGTTATTCTTTATAATTTTTTTTTGTATTTTTCGTAGATTTTGTTTCAAATAAATCTGTAAATTAACGTAAAACCATTTTAATATGCTAAGTATCAAAACAGTTAAACTAAAAATTGTTTAACTAGCAATTTTTAGTTTATATTTATGTTGGAAATATCCAGGTTCGGACTAATTTTTTTTTAAATATTAAATATTTTTTTTTTACCTTAAAACAAAAATTTTTTAAATTTTTATTATTTTATGATAATACTGGCATGAAACCAATCAAAATGGTAATAAAAAAAATCCAGGTCCGTATTTAATTTTTTTTATGATAAATACCATATCTCAAAAACTAAACAATATTTTAAAAAATTGACAACGTCATTATTTTTTTCTAAAAAAGTTGCCATAAAAATGTTTTTACACAATAAAAGTATCTCGCAAAATAAGCGAGATGCAAGGGATTATTAAAAATACAATTTTTTCAAAAACTCCCTGTATTAGCGCAACTACGGGGTATATCAAAAATCTGATTACGCCATTTTTAAGGGCTCAAAAAAAGAGCACGGTAAGGTGCAATCAGAAAATCAAT
The DNA here is from genome assembly GCA_963576565.1 of Aspidapion aeneum. Taxonomy (NCBI): domain Eukaryota; kingdom Metazoa; phylum Arthropoda; class Insecta; order Coleoptera; family Brentidae; genus Aspidapion; species Aspidapion aeneum. Next base: position 25,560,714 of record OY755046.1, read on the forward strand.
ATCTTTAATAATAACCGAGTTTCCAATAATCCCATCGAAAATGGGACACGCTGTACGTGTGAGCTAATATAACTAAAAACTCCAGACTAAATTACCTTTTGTTTGATACTACACAAGCTATGTTTTGACTTAAACTCAAATTTTTGAAATCTACCCCCACCCTTACAAAAAAAATAAAAACTAAAATGTATTTTGTTAAAGTCCGGACTCAATTACCTTTCGTTTGATATCACACACGCCATATTTTCACTTAAACTCTAATTTTTAAAATATACCTCCACCCTTTTTTTTAAATAAATTAAAATGTATTTTGTTTAACTGCAAACTCAATTACCTTTCGTTTAATATCACACACACCACCATCTCGACCCAAGACCCAGCTTAGGTACCAAATTTCATTAAAATCGGCCAAGCGGTTTTTGAGTTATGCGCGTTGGTCGTTACAGACAGACATACAGACACACAGACAGACAGACATACAGACAGACAGACAGACAGACAGACAGACGGCGCAACAATAAAGTTTCAAAATCATCTGAAACGCAAAGATATATAAAAAATTTTGAAATCGGAGCAACTTTTTTTTTCGAAAAAATTAGGATCACCATAGCTCACACTACTATAGTATATGTGTGAGCTAAAATAATTAGCTTTTTTTGATTTTGAGATATTTTGAAAAAAGTGGAAAGGCGCAAACCAGAAATTTAAGGACAATGATACGCAACTTATAGTGGAGTACCAACCATTTTTTTAAAATTTTTTACTTTGCTCAAGTTGATGTACAATCGTGTACAATGTTTATCAAAATCCCCCAAAAATTGTCGAAAATAGCGGCTCAATGACCGACCAGTATATGATTTGATTATCTCTTAATAAAAACTGAAAAATAGCCAACTTTATACACTTTTTTGCTACCACTTACCAAAAATTGTATACCGTTTGAAAGCTTGTCTATACTAGAACAAGGGTTTTTGGGGGACCCAAAATGAAACGCAAAATAAAAAATTCCCGGCCGTTTATCTTCAAACATGTCATTTTTGCTTAAAAAACCGTTATTTTAAACCTATGATTCTTACATGTTTGTGGTAAATTTTTGAATATAATGGATTATATATATTTTTTTTTAAGAAAATATATTTTGTATTTAGTTCTCTATCAGAACCGGTAAAAATTATTTTAAGTTTTCGTCAAATAAAATTTTAAAAAATTGTTTCGGTTCGGTTCGGTTCGGTTCGGTTCGGTTCGGTTCGGTTCGGTTCGGTTCGGTTCGGTTCGGTTCGCATGGTATTTGTGACTCTGCGACAGATTTTCCCTGCAAGATTTTTTCAAATTTTAATAAGTGAGATATAGCTAAACTCAAAAGAAAGAAAAAAAAGTGTGTCAGATAAAATCCGCGTCTCAAACTTTTTGACAGGGTCCAAAATTTCAAGTTTTAAAATAATCACTACTTTGGAAAATTTTCAAAGTTTTGAATTTAACATTATTTTTCTTAATAAACAAAAAATATTTTTAAAAGCTGCGTTACATGGGCTTATAGAGACAGGTGTTACCTAACCAATATTGTCATGAAAAATATTTTAGCTATTTTTAGTTTTAAGATATTGGAAAAAAATGTAAAGGTGCAAATTTGGAATTAAAGGGCACTGAAACGCGGCAACCAGTAGAGTTCGAACCAAAAAAAAAATTTTCTTTATTTCTCTTGGGTCGCTCTACAAACGTACCAAGTTTTACCGAAATCAACAAAAATTGTGTTTTGCTGCCCGACAACCTCAAACACGAATAATTGTGTATTTGCACATAACTTTTAAATTAATATATGTATTGAAAAATAGATATAATTTGGACTGTTAAAATTCCTCTAAATGCCCACTAGGTCAAATATAACTATAACGGTAACAGTTGTGGCAATGTGGTTATTTTTGACTCTCTCGCGTACTAGCTAATAAACAAGGATTAAGAAAAATAAAGGTTACCAGGGTGAAATCGTAAACTTATTCATTTCTGTTATTTTATATCTTGTATGCGATTTATTTTTGAATATTTAGAGGCGATTTTACTGATCCAAAAAAACTCATAAAATTAATAATTCGCGACGTCAAACTGTTTGGCTACTTAAATTCCCTTGTGTCACTTTCTCGTATCATTTGTTTTCTTGTATCAAAAACTTAATATTGTTTATTAAAAATAATATATTAATGTGGCGAAAGAAGCTACGACTAGCGCACGGTTTGTGGGGGCCAAATACGTTAGCGTATAAATATGGGGCATACCCATGCATTTTCATACGCGATACTTGAAGCCAGGACCCCTTTAATTCTTTACGTTCCTTTTTCGGGTTGACAGAAATTAGGTTAGTGCGCATGCGTCAGTTTTGGTGGTTTTGGAACATACTCCAATACGCCACTATATTATTTAACAAATGTCAAAAGTTTAGGGTTATGTATATTATTATTTTTTCTAAAAACTAGTTGATTGGGTGAAAATTTATCAAATTGTGGATTAAAATTGTAGTTTTTCTAAAACTAATTGTGCAGATTTATTGTGGACACCATGAAGAGAGTTCAATGGAATCTAAAACCCACCCTTAACTTTATTAACAAATTATAAAGAAAAATACAAGTAGTTAGCTATGGAATGGCATTCCCTTAATTCTCCCGGACATTTTTCTACAAACCGCACATGTCTTACGTGAATTATTTCCATCTTTTACAGAAGAAAACACCATTTTATACTACAAACGCAAACACCGCATAATGTAAATAAACAACCAAGATGGCCTCCATCCACTCAGCAGCTGTCCGTCCGCAAATTTAAAACTGTCATTGTTTCCAAAGCCAGGTATGCTTTAC